>PVKB01005160.1:0-107994 GCA_004027205.1 Ctenodactylus gundi | reverse complement strand
GTTTCCTAATGAACTGAGTCACAGGGAACCTTTTCACCCTAGAGGCGGAATGACACTTTCCTTATTAGAAAAGAAGCACCTTATTTCCCTTCTCAGGGCCTGTGTGTGAGGACAGGGCGGTGTCTTCTGCTCCCGTGGGGTTCTGCCCGAGTTTCTGTCTCGTAGGGGACAAGATTCAAGATTCGTGAGGCAGACATGACTTTCCTCTTCCTCCTTGTCTTTGCCCCTTCCTACCTGGTTCTCTGCTCAACCACTGAAAGGCATCTCTCTCGTCTGTTTTCTTACCCAATACTGGGATGGGTTTTGTGTGTGTGTTTATATATTTATTCTCCTAAAACATTTGATCCCAGGTTCCAAAAGGCAAGTGTGAAATATTTTGCTTCGCCTGACCTCTCAACCAGAGAACCCCTACTCTGCTGGCTGACCTTGAGAGGAGACAGTGGACCCTGAGAGTGCAGTTTTAATCTTTCCTCGTTTTTTTCCTCAAAATAATCATCACTTGCTGTTTCTCTAATTATAATGAAATTTTCAAAATAGACATTTTATTTTTCAAAAGCAAGCTAACTGGCCAGGTGTAGGGATGCTTGCCTGTAATCCCAGCTACTGGGGAGGGTGAGGCAGAGGATTACAAATTTGAAGCCAGCCTGGAAGCATAATGAGACAGTTTCAAAATAAAAATGAAGAGGACTAGGGACGTATAGGTCAGTGGTGAGTGCACGTGAGTTCAATCTCCAGCACCAAAACAGCACCCATCTCCCCAAACAGAAAACTCTGGGGTTTCCTGAAGTCTGTGAAATTTTGTGCGTGTGTGTGTGTGTGTGTGTGTGTGTGTGTGTGTGTGATAAATGTCTCTATTGTTCAGGTCAGCAGCTATCAAACTTTCTGATATCCTGATATCCAGAATCCGAAATAGTTTATTCAGAAACCCACTTGCTCAATGCAGTGTCTCTGCCTGCCCCAGGCAGTGTGGGATTGTTTACTGCCGATCCTGCTGGGAGGGTGTGACACTGGGTCAACCCTAACTTGGTCACATCACACCTGGTGCCTCCAGGAGACCTGATTGTGCCCACGCACGCACGCGGATGGTCCACACCCCGTCATTACCTCTCCCTCTTTCACCAGTGCTTCTTTTCACATTGGGAAGACCAGGTAGAGAAGGAAACTAAAGTTTAGGGGAACTTCCATGGACGTATTATTTCCACACTCTTAGTTAACAGAGAATTGAGAATTTATCCTCCAATCTCAGCCACCACAAGCTCAGGATGCTGGATGCTGGTTCAGCCTGGAGTCAACAGTGAGGAGCTTGCAGCTGGCATCAGCCTGGAGGGGTCAAGGCCCTTATCGATCATTAAATATCTTTACTATTCTTTGGTTTAGAGCTTGATGTGGTATATTATTTTTATTTTTTTTTCTTTTCTGTCTTTGGTAGAAAATATTTTTCTAAAATTCTCATTATTGGTTTAAAATTTCATGTCATATGAAGAGTCATAGCTTGGGTGGTTTTTTTTTTCTTCCAGTACTAGAGATTAAATTCAGGGATGTTCTACCGTTTTTTATTTTTCATTTTAAGACAAGGTGTTGCCAAATTGCCCACAGTGTCTTTGAGCTTGGGACCTTCCTGCCTCAGACTCTCAGGTAGCTAGGATTTAGGGCTAGGCTACCTCAACAGGCCATAGCTTGAGATTTTTTTAAAGTGTAGACAAACATCATGATTTTCCATTGACTTGAAATCCCCCCAGTCAACATTCTGTTTTCCTATCATTCAACCCTGGTCATTGTACCCAAGGCCACAATTGCTTCCTCAGAGTGTAATGCAGGCAGGTCAGAGGCAGGTGCCATCTAGGTGTGGGCTGCCCAAGATGGTGGCTTAGGGGTTCTCGTATGTCTCTGAGAGGACTTTGGAGCTTGTCTTCCCTCACCTAATGCCAACAATGGAGGGCACATGAATGTATGTACGTACACACTTATGCAAATCCAAACACATGCAATCCATGCATAATTCATGCATAAACAGCTGTGCATTTCTTGCATGTGTGATATGTGCATACATGTGCTTTCCCAACCAAAGCTCTAAAAAAGTCAAAACTTACTCCTAGGCCAGGGAAGGGAAGTGCTAAAAATGATATTGTGTTCTTGATATCATTCTGGCTGTCATTTGGTGGCTGTCTGTGACAGAAGGGAACTTCTGAGAGGCAAGAGGGGCAGGAAGGCTAGTAACCCTTTGTCATTCAAAGAAAACTGGAAGAGCCCCTGCCATCAACATCAAATGTTCTAATATAGAATTATTCAGTATTTATCTTTTCTGTCTTCCTAGCAGATTTTTATTACTTTAACAAATACACAAAATAGTAGAGGAAAAAATTAAACCAAGTGTGCAGCACAGCATAATCCCAGGGCTCTGAGAAATTGTGGCAAGGAAGATTATAAATTCAAGTCTAGCTTGGACAGTTTAATAACTTACCAAGATCCTGGTATCAAAGTAAAATAAGTAAATAAATAAATAAATAAATAAATAGGAAATAGGCTGGAGATGGAGCTCAGTGCATAGGCCCTGGTTTTAGGTTTTAGTACCTAGTACAGGGAAGAGTGGGGTGGGGGGAAGAAGAGGGAAGTGGAGGGGACAGGAGAGAAGGGAGGGGAGGTTGACTTTGGCCCACAGTGTTAGAAGCTTTAGTCCGTAATCCACTGGCCCTGCTGCTTTGGTCCTGAGGCAGTACTTCATGGAACAAATGCATGGCAGAGCAAATCTGTTGACCTCACAGCTGGGACATGAGAGAAAAAAGGAGCCGCCCGGGTCCCACAATCCCCTTCAAGAACACATCTCAGTGATGGAAGGACCTCCCGGTAAGCCCCACCTCTTAAAGTTTCTACCACTTACGGCATAGCACCAAGCTGAGGAAACAACCCTTGCCATGAGCCTTTGAGGCCACTTCAGGCATAAACTACATTTTTCAAGCGCACAAACTTCTCAATAGCCAGGATGTGGCATATGCCACGTGGTGCTTATTCACTCCTCAGTGGACAGACATTTGGCCCTGCCACCTTCTGCCGCTGGAAAAGCCACACATTGGAGGTCGGTGCTCTGAGTCTCTAATTCTTAAGGGTGGGCCACTTTTTAGAAGCACCTGCCTCCCGAATCTTCCTCCCCAGCCCCTTGTCTCCACCCTACTTTCGATTCCATGTGGGTCAACAATGACACCTGTGCTCAGGGCCTCCCCCGACGTTGGCTGAAACCAGCGTATCAGCTCCAATTGTGTGGATTGGCTGACGTGTTGTAAACTCACGGTCCCAGCCATCGCAAAGACGGGTCACCTTGTGCCTCACGTTGCCCTCTTGTGCGGTGAATAGACACTGTCAACCCTGTGTTCCTAAGTCAGGTTTCCGCCAGATTGCCGCATGTCCTTCTCCTCGTGGAGATTTGCCATCCCTCTGGCAAGAATTTGTGTGGTTGATACATTTTTCCGGTCGCTCTTTGACGGTGCATGAGGCCAGCCTCAGTGTCATGGAGCCAGCCTCAGGAAGCAGAGGTTTTAGGGGGCTCGTGGAATAAAATATTACCTCCACACGAGTGCCCCTAGATCCCAAGAGGCAACAGGCCCTGGGACGTGTCGGTAGCACTGGTATCATCTCTCTTGGCTCTGAGGCCGTGAGACCGTAAGGAAGACGATCTGCCAGTGTGCGGCCGCGCTCAGCTGCTCGCAGTCATCCCGCGTGTGCCAGCACCCTCCATTTCAGCTTGTTCAGTGATCATTAAGCTGCATGTGACTCTTTCTTAATTGTCGATATTCATTTTGGACATCTGGCGGGAGGGGCGCGAGCAAGGCCTCTGGAGTCCTGTTGTCTGGGTTGGAATCCAGCTCCACCCCGGCCGGTGGATGACTCAAGGGCTGCAGGCTCATGTCTTTTACGTAACACTGGGATGTTGCTCCTTCTCGTTTTAGCATTTTAAAACTTCTGAGTATAAGTTTGATACACCTAACAACTACATGCATCTTAGGGAATTGGTACATATGCATGTGGCATTTTAAAGGTGCCATGAGGGAGAGCTTCTTACGTGACAAGGCACCCAGCTAATGGTGCTAGCAGGTGTTTTTTTTTTTTTTTAATAACAAGAGACCATGGAAATAAAAAAAAATCTATTCATTTCTAAGGTAGAAATTTTTAAATTATGGTGACTATATTATATCACATTCTTCTGACATTTTCTCTTTTTGTATTTATTTTAGATATTTATATAGTTTTTTAAAAATCACTGTATATCTCTCTAGAAATCTTGCCTTAACATAGCTCCTTTTTAAAGAGACAATATTAGGCCGAACAACATGAAATCACCATTTGTTAGGAAAAAAAATGGTCAAATATGTGCAATTTCAAATGGTTTAACTGAACAGTCTCGTCAAACAGTGTTTTAGTTGGAGGTTGTAACACGAAATAAATGGTGTGCCCGTGATTAACATGATGCCATAGAACGCAAAGCGGCAATAATTATCAATGCCTGCACTAATTTTAAATAGTCAAATTATGCTCCATATCCTTGGTGAAGGGTACCTCGGAGATCATTAATTTAACGTTATTTGTAAGATATGGAAATTGAGTCTCAAGGAGGCTAATCACACGTCCAGGACTAGAACTCACGTTTCCTGATTGTCAGTTCAGCGCTTTACCCCTGTTCTACAAGGCTACCCTCATACAATGTGCATAGTGAACAGCTTGATTGAGAGCCCTAGTGTTCAGCCGAATTTGCATATAAAAAGATTATAAAAATCGCAGATCTACTGTAGCACAAATAAGACCCAAATGAAAATATTAGATGTTAAAACATTAAACATTTACTTAATACTTTTGCTCACCGCTCTACACTTTGGGATGCATACATATTACAAGTGATTTGGACTGGCTGTTCTCTGCGTAATCTCAAAGTGCCCTTCCCTGGCGTCAGCCTTCCCATTTTCTGAAGCAACATAACCCCGCCCTCCCCCCCAAATACATGAGCAGAAAGGTCTCCCAGCTCCGCGCGTGGTGCCCACCTTCTCCCCGCTCTAGAGGACGACCAGATCGTGGCACTGCTGAGGGCGCGCCGTGGGGCCACGCAAGAGGAGCCGTATGTGCGGGGCACTCTCGTGTAGGAAGTGTTCTGTATGCAGAGTCAAAATCTCAGCCATGTCATTCCTGCGCATGTGTGGGGACATTCCTGACCGTAAGCGCTCCCTCAACCCCAGGCCAAGACCGAGGGCCGGTGTGACGCGAGCCTGGGCGTGTGCTGGCTGCTGGGCAGACCTGGTCTGGGTGAGCAGAGCTTTGGTCAGGCTCCACTTAGGCTGAGCGCTAAGGTCAGCTCTCTGCCCCTAAGGTGAGCCAGTTACCTGGCGGTCACCCCAAAGAGCGCAGAAGCCTCCAAAGCAAGCCGACTGGACAGGCCTGGTGAGGAGGCTTCTTAGGCGAACCATAAGGGATTTGGCTTCATTATGTGTGCACTTGGCTTTTTTTGGGGGGGTGGGGGGGTGGCGGCGAATGAAAAAAATGTATATGGGCTCAGACTAGGAATCCCGCATGGTGGACCCTATGTCATAGGAATTGAGCTCTGCCATCTGCCACCAATTGGTGGAATGGCATTATTAAACATTCAGTTAGCTGGACGAAAGGGTCCTCGGAGCTGGCATGCGCTTTTGAAATAGAGCACCCTGCAGGGTGCAGCCCAGCAGACCTGTGAAGTCATCTGGCCCATTAGCAGTTGGGTGCGAATTGGCTTATCAGTTCCCTTTCCTCGGGCTCCCTGTGAGCCGCCTGGAAGGCCCCTGCGTCTGGCTGGCAGAGAGGAAGCAGAGGCCGGAGGAAAAGGAGCCAGGGATCTTGGAGGGCATGATGTACAGCGAACTTCTTGCCGCTTTTTCAGGGGGCCTGGATGGTGAGCTGAGGCTCAAGGATTCTCCCCAGAGCCAGGGATAGTCATTTGCCTGTGTGCATTTGCTCTCCCACTCATTCCATTAAAGAAATTCCACACCAACTGCCCACCGTGGCTGGCTAGCCTATAGGACACTCGGGAAATGCCGCAGAGAGTGCAGAGCGTGGTTTTAACCACCCGCCCTCACCCCTCAGAAGTATGGTGTGGCGCTGGGCCAGTAGGTCACCTCTCAGGCTGTTCTCCGCAAGGACTGCTTAGCCAACGGGTGATGCGCTGATGAAGGCTCCTACGTGTACGCATGTGTGGTGCTCTGTGTGTGCGTGTGTGCCCATGTGTCCCCGTGGTGTGTGTGCATGTATGTGAATGTGCTTGTGTGTGTATGTTGGAGGGTGTTACTGCGAGTTGGGCTACTTAAGTATCTAGGGAAGTGGTCTCAGGGTAATAGTATTGAATAGTTAAACGTGATTCAAGAAAACTGTTTTAAGAAAGAAAGAAATGGTGTTAGGATAACTCTCGGATTAAAAAGAGAGCAGGTGTAGGAACTAGTGAAAAGGTGCTGTGTTTTTCCGCAAGGAAACTAGAAACCTCAGAATCCAAGCAGCAGTCCTGACAGCCCTGCAGGCCCGCTGCCCCTGGGTCCTCTGTGTCCTGCAGGGAGTCACACTGTGCACACCGGGGCCATTAGTATGGTTGGGCAGAGGGTAGAGCGTTCCCACTTGGCAGTTCCCAGCCGCAGGTTTTATTAACTTAGTTATATCCAACAAATTGCACCTTTTGCAGCTCATGTTAAAACCAACCAGGTTAAGTCAAAAGTATGAACCACTCTACGGGCCTGGTGAGGAAGCCACAGTGCGCAAGGCTTTGCCTTTCGTCCTGTGCCCCCTCCGAGGAGGGGGAAAACACTGCTGCTTGTCACATTTCCTTACGGAAATTTGTTTGGCCCCCATAGGGGCACGGGACCGGCCCCAGGACCCCTGCCGCTTGGAGTATGTGCCCCATCTGCGCTGAGAAACACCATTCTAGAGCAGGGGGCCTGTCAGGCCTCCCAGGAATTGTGCTCACAGAGGAAAAGGGAGGACTCACCTCACCCTAAAAATCTCCTGGGGGCAGAGCGGGGACAGATGTCCCTGGTGACTCCCTCTGCTTGCTTCCTGTTACCCCACAGCTCAGCCCTGGAGAAGCATGTTTTCCTTCTGCTTTAAAATGTGCAGAGACCTGTTTCACAGTCTTAAAGGTGCGAGTGATCCGAATGCCCCCTTGGCCCACTTCTGCTTGGCGCATGGGTCCCTCCTGAGGCCACGGCTGCTCTAAGGGAAGGGGAGAGGGAGCGCGACGTCACGTGCACCCACCTCGGCGTTTGTTCTCTTCACTGTTGCCATTAACTGGGCTTCAAGGAGAGGTGGCAGCAGGAAGGTTCGGGATAAGGCCATCTTATACAAAGTGACGGGTCGTTCCTCAAGATGGTGAATTGCACGGTTGGGCTCATTTTTTCTACGGCTTTGATTGTGAATCTGATTCTTTTACACGTTTTAGCTCCCCCTTCAGGGGAGGCTTGTTTTAGGAGGTTTTCTGCCCTGTCATTGTGACCAACAAGGAATCGGGAGGAAGGGCAGGAAGAGAAGGCTCCCTGGAAATAGTGAGGAGTTAGAGGAGGCGGCTGTGGAGATCAGGAGATTGGGTGCTGGTGTGAAATTATATTGTATTCTGTCTCTCTTTTCTTGAGTCTCACATACGATCATATTACTATGCAATTGATCTCAATGTAAAAATTGGCCAGAATTCTACGCTTTCAGAAAACACGCTTCAGCAAGATGCTACGCCAGGTTAACCTAAAAGGCACAGACAGAAGGGAACTTGCATTGCTGAAAATAATTCTGAGGTGTAGGGGGAGGAACAAAATGAGAGTGGGAAAGCCCTTGTCACCTTGACAAGACACATATGTCCATAAAAGGCTCAACTCCATTGTAAACCTTAAATGTTGCACGTATGCATATCGATAAAATAGGAGAAAATAATTCTGAGGTGTTTTGTGGCTTTTCTTCATCCATACCCACTCACGAAGGCTTCGTGGCCTGGTGCCGCTGCGGAGCGTGGGAAGAGCTCTGGAAAACAAGCTAGGTCATTTTCTCTCTTTATTTTTGCCACCCGTCTTTACAGTTTCTGCAAGAATGGACCCTGCAGTTTCCTCGGGTAATTCACTCAAAGACCTAACATCCTCCCTGCTTTTCCGCTCTCTAGAAGCTGGGCGAGCTGCTCGCTCTCCCATGATCCATTTCTCAAAAGATCCCCGTCCCATCGCTTGCCTGGAAAGCCTGCAGTGCGTTGTCTAATATATCTCATCCTCTCACAAATACTGATATAAATTGATTCAAAAATTTGCAGCCCCTATTAATTATACACTTGAGATTTCAGCAGCCGGTGGAGGAGAATCCCACTAATACGCCGTAATCAGGCCGAGTGTTGTATAATTGCAAATTTGTGTTAAGCCAGGCGCATGGAAGACCTGGCCCAGGCAGCTGGGAAGCCTTTGAGCCACCACCAAATCTCCTGGGTGAGTGGTCCCTGGCAACGAAGAGGGCAAGTCCTCTGAGGTGTTGTTGTTGTTGTTGTTGTTGTTGTTGTTGTTGTTTTAAATAGGCAGAACCTCAGGCGGGGAGCACTCTAGATATTAAAGAGCGTTTTTCTTACACTTATTTTAATATGCATTTAGCCCAAGAATTAAGTGTGAGGGCAAAACCAATCATGTTTGCCATATGTTGAATCTCTTGCATGGCTGGTCTGAAGCGGTACAACCTGTTCCCTTTGCGTGGTACTTGGTGCTTTCTCTTCCTGCCCTGTGTGGAGATCACCATTACCCCTTCCTCCTCCTCCTCAGGCGGGCAGAGACGCTGTCTGGCGTAATTAATTGATTAATGAGCTTGCTTCCTCCTCTCCCTCATCCTCCAGGCACTCCTACCCCACCCGCCCCTGGCTGCTACTTAATGCCTTGGATGGACACCTTTCCGGCTTATCTATTTCCTTGAAAAGGGTATCATTCTGTGTTGTAGTGCTTCTCATAACCATACGTGGTTGTGCACTATGCATTTTGTTGTGTTTCTTGTTTTGTTCCCTGAGGATTGTACCTCTGGGCTTCAGCCAACCCGATAACGTGGCCCCCGACTGTGGCTGCTAACTGTAGGGGGCGCTCTAGATGAGTCGTTTCCAGGACAGCTCTGTGCCCTTCCAGGGTGGACCCCACACAGATCGTAGCTCTTTGCCCGAGACACACACCCTCCGAGGCAGGAGGTGTTCCCCCTGGGAATGTGAGCGGACTATTTTTTTAATGTTGTTTTTGTTTTGTGGTACTGGGAATTTTTATAGTTTGTTTGAGACAGGGTCTGGCCAAACTGCCCAGGCTAGGCTCTAACCTGTGATTCTACCTGCTTCAGCACCCCCAAAGTGCTGGAACTGCAGGCATGCGCCAGGCTGGTGAGCATTTTTATGAAGCAAACCAGCGAGTCCGGACAGTACCGGTGCCTCTCCTGCCGGCCCGGCTCTTCCGGGTGCCTCTGCCCTGCCGCTGATTTCCCCGCCCCTTCGGCTTGTTTACTCTCCTACACAACAAATAACAATTCAAGATGGACTTGGGGTTCTGCCTTAATATCTGGCCAAGAAAATCTCCACATATTTCTTCAGGTTGGCTCCCTATTTCACGGAACTTTACCCTTTCACAAGTTCCTTAAAAGAATTCAGCTTGAATTTTTAATTCATACTACATTGAATTTGTAGATTAATTTGAAGATAATTAAAGGTGTTTAAAATATTAAGTTATTCTGTGTAAGACGGGATATATTTAGGTCCTTTCTATCTTTGTTCTTTATTCATTGCACTTTTTGACTTTTTATCTTAAAATCGTTTCCAATCTTATGAAAGAATTACAAAAATAGAACAAAGATCTTCCCCGTACACCCCAGCACCCCCGACTGTTGTCACTCTACACACACAGCGCGGGGACCAGGAGGCCCTGGCACGGGCCGGACACTACCCACCAGCCTGCCGACACGCTTTAGGTTCCGCCGAGTATCCATTTCATGTCCTTTCTGTGGGCCCCGACCCGACCTAAGATGGGCATGACTTAACTGTCACGCCCCCAAGTCTCCTCCAGCCTGGCACAATTTCTCAGGATTTCTTTGCCTTTCATAAATTTAGCGACAGATATCACTGAAGCAGGAAAAACTATTATTTTGTAGAACTCCTCTTTTGGGGATTGTTTGACCAATTTTTGGCAATTTTTGGCATTTTTGGCAAAAATGATATTAAATATATTTGAATATTAATATTACTTAATAAATATATTTGATATACAGATAACACATAAGGGATATACTTGTACTAGAAAATCATCCATCATCAGCCTGGCCCAGGGGCACAGGCCTAAAATCTCAGCACTCTGAGAGGCTGAGGCAGGAGGATAGCAAATTTCAACCCAATCTGGGTCATTTAGCAATGCAGTAAGACCCTGTCACAAAATCAAAACTGAAAATTGCACCACCAAAACCTAAAGAGACGTACCTACTCATGTATCTGAAATCCAAATCTAGCCGGGCGTTGCGTGTTTTCACATTGGCAAATTTGGAAAGTCTGAGCACCCAGGATGCTGTGACCCTCTCAGAGCATCCTAGAAGAGACATATGTATTATTTCCATGTCTCTCAGTAATTCTGAGTAGCTGGCTAAGGTGGTGTCTAGCCAGCCTAGAGTTACTAACTTAGGATTTTTCTCTTTTAAATTAATAAACATGTTAGAGGAAGATATTTTGAGTCTATACACATAAACTACTTCTCATCACACTTTTGACGCGTAATTTTGGCATCCTTCGATAACTTCTTGCTGCAACCGTTGCTACAGTAGTGTTAGCAAATCCAAGGCTGTGTCTGTCCACAATCCTCCTCACGTTTAGTAATTAAGATTCTACATAAAGGAAAGTCTCTGCATTCTCCTCCACCAACTTCTTTATTCTGTAGCACTTCATATCAGTACAGATTTATGAATATTACTTTTATTGTATAAGACAAAATCCATTGCTGCCAATATGTTGTGGTCCCACATTGACCACACACGTGGCTCCTGTGAGGGCTGGCACGTCCTCGCGGCCCTCTGGGCCCTTGTGTGCTCTCTGGCACTCCGGCGGGTTCCAACTCATTTTGGTCTTTTCCTGCTTAGCCCTGGAACCAGCCTTTTCTCAAAGATATGTGGGCCTTTTTCTTGGAGAACGTATTTAGAAACCAAGATTTGGGGAAGGCAAGAATGCATTGTCTTTTTTGTGTTAAGTTTTTTTTTAATTCATTCTTAAATTTTAATTCCCCCCTGCCACCACGGCTTGGAAGTCCCAGCTCCATTGTTTTTGTCTCTTTAGTTCATACTTTTCATTGCCCATTTCCTCTCCACCTCTTGTGTTAAATATCCACATTGTTAGAAGTCAAGAAAGTGTCTTTTTTTGGATGCTTGTCATTCAACAAATGCATGACAACATTAACAGTGGGCAGGTGACCTGGGATGGTGACACCACTGGTGGGTCTCTCCAGGCTCCCCACTTCCACGGCACTCCAACCCTGAGGGTCTCGCTCTACAGAAAAGCAAGACCACATATAGTTTACTGTCAGGTGTGTCCAACCTTCCGCCCACAGACACCTGCCCTCCTTCTTTTTATAATAACAACATTTAAAAACTAAAGGAAGTTTTATTGCTTATGCACAATACATTAGCTGTGTTATATATTTTACATGTGGCTCAAGACAATTCCTCTTCACCAGAGTGGCCCAGGCAAAACCAAAGGACCGAATAGGCATGGAGTTTGTAACTAATATTTATCAATTAAAAAATTTCCCAAAACCTATGGCTACTGCCTGGAATAAAGTAAAAATTCAAAAAAAAATTTAAATGAATGAACATCAAAATCCAACAAGTGAATAGCAGAGAAAATGGGTGTTCTTTTTCTGGGCAAATCCCAAACCGGTAGTAAGAGCAGATCCACTGCCGCCTCTCAGGCGTCTTTGAAGGGACCTGTGTGAGTGCTGTGAAGACAGGGGCCTGAGAGCCAGGCTGAGGTCACCATTGATTACAGGACATCGTGCACCTTCTAATTATATCACCTATAAAATAACTACGCACAGCTCAAAGAATAAAAAGTTGGCTAATTTGAAAATTTATATCCCCAAGATGTACTTGTAACATTTTTTCCCTGTAAAAAAACAAATCTGACTAAATTCTTCTGGCCCTGCAGAGATGTAACCCACTGGGTAAATTTGACCTACATTTTTCCCTGATTCTGCACCACCACATGTTTAGAAAATGTCTTTACCAGATGAAAAGTGTGTTTCTGCACTGGCCTGCTCATGCTGAAAAATATTCTTAAAATGAAGATGTGTTTGGTTTAAAGAGAAGAGACAAACACAGTCGTCAGGACAGACGTCCACATCTGGCACAGCCTTACACTCACTAATAACTCTTATTTTCTGTTATTACTGACAAGCCAGGGATGTGGGTTTGACTTTTGGTTCTATGAACCCCTTATTTGAGGGGAGGCGTTTACATTATTTATTTGCTTATGCATGTTTCCTTCCGCTTGATTCTATTGCTCCTTCTAGAAACTTCTAGTCTCATTTCCTGTGGCCTTTCTAAAAACCACTCGATCTCTGGACTCGCGCATTCTCTGGCTGCTACTGTCCTGCTATTTGTCCTGTTTGTTGTGCTTTTGTTTGTATTTTTCAAAGTTACTTTTAATTTGAACTGCAACGATATAAAATAAATGTTAAAACTAGTTTGCAGGTTAAACAAAAACTTGATATATTGAAAGGCTTGAGGTCCGATACGAACACAAATGTGACATGCGGAAGACCAGTGTCCCGTGGATTTTGGAGTAAGTTCTATGACATGAAATACCACATCTCTTAGGAATTTTTGATTGCAAGCGGCAGAAACTCCATTCAAAGTAGCTTAAGTTAAAAATATGTAATGTGGAAATATGTGGCAGAAGTGCTGGTGAGGTTAGGAGTGACCTGGCATGTTGGTGAGGTTTCCTTCTGCCCTGGAAAACATACTGCCTTCAGCTCCAAAACCACGTGCTCCTGGTTTATAATTCAAGAAAACGATCTTCTCTTTGGGCTTCAATCTACAAAATTCTAAGGAAGACCCAGCTCAGGGGCCTGATCCACACGCCCTCCTCCGGAACTAGCCATGACGGTCTTTCTTAAATGCCTGCATCAGAACTGGTTGGATAGGGGGTAGGAGTTATCTTCATAGGAGGAGAAGGAGGAATTGCCAAGGCCGTACGGCTCAACAGAATCTGAGGTAGAGAGGTGTATGTCGTATAGTCCTAGAGAATAAGCCAGCGAGTTCAAGATTTGCCTGGTCTGTATACATGTTGGCTATCCAGTCACCACCCAACAGAGTCAACCCTGGAGTGAGCCAATCCTGGAATGGGGAACTTTACCCCGCACACCTTGGAATCAGCCGGCTGTGCTGGAGTCTTCCAGGGTCGGTTTTGATCTGAGAAGAGGAAGGACCCACCCCTGCTGGGGGAAGACGGGTAGCTTCCTGCTGACTCCGTTGGAGCAATGGCCGTCCCGGACCCCGTGACATCAGCACCTACAGGCCATGCCCTGACTACGCTCTCTAAGGCTGTGGTTCTCCTGTGGAACACCCGGGGCAATGCTGTTCACCCCCAGAGGATTCCCTAGAGTGTCCCCATGTAGGTGATTAATGGCTACCTATAAATAATACCCTCAGCCAGGGGCAGTGGTGTACAGCTGGAATCCCACCACTCCCAGAGGTTGAGGCAGGAGGATAAGTTTGAGTCCAGCCTGGGCCACTTACCAGCTCAGTGAGACCCTGTCTCAAAAAGAAACAAATACAACTGGTGACGTAGCTTAGTACTAAAGCCTGGGTTCAATCCTCAGAACCGCAAAATAAACAACAAAAAAGTGCTCTTGGAGTTTAAGTGCAAGGTGATTTCCCCAAACATATTTTTTAAAAATTCGTAGAAACTGTGAGTTTATGAGTAGACTGTAAGAACAGATGTAATTGAAGATGCTGAGTATAGTTTCTTCCAGGAGTTTTTTTAAAAAAAATATTTTCTTTAAAAATTGTGGAATTTATAACAAGGTAACACAGACTCAGAATCTACCTTCATGATCCTAAGCGAATCATTTGACTCGTCTAAACCTAACTTCCCTCATCGGCAAAATGAGAAAATACCTCCTACTCGCCACACGGAGTCTGAGATGGTTGTTACAATGATTAATGGTAGAGCGGATTGGTAAGACGCTGTTGCCTGCACGGGGTGGGGACGCAGCCACAAGCTGAATTCTGGTCGGTAGGTTCCAGAGCCCGGTTCACGGGCATAGTCGCTCACGCGTAATACAGGGGTGCAAGTGGAGGGTGCAGTCGAAACTTCTGCCTTTTGTCCTCATTCTTTCCTAAAGGTAGAAATTGTAATGTCCTCTGATTTCATGAGCAAGGAACAAAATAATTCATCAGTAACGCGGAGTTCCTTAGCCTTTGAGAGCCGGCCAGGGGTGGGCGCACGACTCAGCCGTGCGGGCCTCCCGTTGCGCAGCCAGGCGAGGGACACGCTCGCGTGTGTCGGGATTTCCGTGCGGAGTGGCGGAGACCATCCGGGCGCGGCGTCTCCGGATCTGCAGGCGCTCTCACTTCAGAGCTCGGTGTGCTCGCGCCGCTCGTGCCGCCCCAGCCCCGTGTGGCGTCGGGGTGGCGTCGGCTTGAAGACCTAGATATTGCTCGGAAAAATTTCTGGAGCTTTTGGACAAGGGGGGAGCCAAAGGCACATTAGCCGCGACAACAGGTCAGTTTCCCAACCTCGACTGCCCGAGGAAGCAGCTCGCTGACTCTCGCTGGGTGCGGGGGACACGCCGCATTGATCTGACACCTTACGGAGAGGCGAAGCCTGGTCAGAGTCGGCTTTTGCCTCTGCCACGGGCCCTTTGTCTCGCGCGGCTGGGCGGAAGCGCCTTCGCGCAGGCGACATTTCTTAGATGTTTTTTCGCTTGTTTGACTTGAGGATATTTATGGATGGGGACTCAGGTTTCAGACTGTGGGCGGAGAGGAGGCCTGGCCAATCGGAAGGCAGACTTCCTGGGGCCATTTGCATCTCGCAGCCCACTTCCCAAAAGCGTGGGTGAAATCCGTCCTGGGGGATGTCACAGCTTTGGTTAGGATTTCCTCTTGCCCCTTCGCTGCCGCGCGGTGGTGACGAGGATCGCTATTTCACAGGCGCCTTACATGGGAACAGCTGTCGGGATCGTCTTGCGATCGCCCCTGACGACGGCAGGAAGGACAGCGAATCCTGCGCTGCTGTGGTGCAATGTGACATTAGTGCCTACAAAAGGCAGGCATGGGTGAGAATGCTTTTAAAGCAAAACCCTTTTTCTGCAAAGGTAATGATGTTCTAAAACTGGAAAAACAGCAATTCGGGCAAAGAAATATTTAAAAAACACAAACAAAAAATTAAATAAGCCCTAAAGTAACTGGACTCTTCCTCTTCGGGTTTTCTAGGGAGCCAAGTGTTTTCCTGACATGCTATTTGGTTAATTCTATTATTTAACAATATTTCTAACACAAAAAAGTTAGCGGAGAGTTTCACGTTTTATGCTTTGCAATGCTCCGTCGTCATCTTCTGTTGTTCCGGGTGTTCGCTGGTGCCACGCCATCAGGCTTGCATCTTACATGAGGATCCCCTCCAAAGCCCTCTGCAAACACATAGGCCAAGAGAAAGATGTGTGTATTGCCACAGGGGCCTCACACAAAAACGCCCCTTGGGACTTTGAGCACTGTGGGACTCATGGAGCCATTCCAGATGGGAGCAGTAGTGAGGTGAGGGCTTTTTAATGTCTTGTTAATTATTGAGAAGAAGCTGTGGGAGAAGGGGAAAGACAAAGAGGATACGGTGTCTCGTGCTTTCTTGTTGCTGTTTCAAAACACCTGACACCCACGATCTATGGGAGGAAAGATTTATTTAGCTCACATAGTGAAAAAGTCTCTCTCGGCATTCATGGGCATTTGTGGTGGTGGACACACACGGCAGAGGCTGGAGACAGGGCATTGCAGACAGAAAACTGAGCGAGTGAGGAACGGGTGCCTCATGTTTGGAAACTGAGGCAAGGCCAGAGGTCTCCCAGGAAGGAGCTCTAACCACGTTTCGTCTTCTTTGCTTTACTGAGGTCAAGCTGCTAGTTGGGCCTCCCACACCCAAGGTAGGTGTCCCCCTTGTCACTTCCTGGCCCCCAAGTCGTAACACACTCCTGAAAGCTCTGCCTCTGAGTGCCCCCAATCCCAACGATTTGACACAATCTCCCCAAATCAAGCCCCAAGCATCTGTTCCTTCCAGCCAGGCCCCACCTCCCAAAAGCACCCAGTTGCATAGGAATCCTGCTACATCCAAATATGTGAAGCTTTTGGGGACATGCCAGATTCGAACCATAACACACAGATATAGTTGTAATTTGTGCCAGACCCTACCAAGTAAGGAGATGGGGAAAACTGCATGTCTAGAGAAAATTCTAGAAGAAAACCTATGGCTTCCTTCAAGTGCAAACGGATTCCTGAGCCAGCAGAGAAGCACAGTGTGGAGGCTCCTACTTTCCTGCACTGCCTCTCAGAGGAGGACGGCGAGGGTGGTGTTTTTCCACATTTCCCCAAAGCCTCTTTGGGAAAAGTGCCGATGCAGGTCTTGTGATGCTATTGTGCTATTGTCTTTGGTGATCACCTGTTCTGTAACTGCTGGTTGTAACCAAAGAGGGTCAGTGAGCACGGGAGTGTCTTGAGCAAGTTCTCAAACCCCACTTTGATTGACCTCTTGTAAATGCCAAATTATCTGTGAGATGCACAATTGAATTTGAATTGGATCTGTGCAGGCCTTAAATTTGAAATCTCAAACACACAGAACCTGGGTCGTTGAAACACAGAGTGAGGATTCTTCTTTCTTGTTCCACTGAATTTAAGGTCGATAATTGTCACCTGGGCGTGGCTTTTTCAAGTAGAGTGGGGAGTGAGAAGAGTGGAAAAGTGGTTGCTTCTTCCTAACAAGCTGCCTTGAAGAATGTCCTCTCTGAGGAATGTAGCCCTTTGCAAGACGGCCAGCGGTGTGGCTCTCCCACCCTGTGAGCAGCACTGGCCTCACCACAGGCTCCCAGCCGCAATCTCTCCGTGGCTTCTCGCCCCAGCGTTGTTTGAATCAGCGACTTGTTGTAGTTCATCTTGTTTGGGAAAATCCAGCTTCTTATGTTCTTCAGATGCATGGTTCTGTGGGTTTGTAGCAAAACAGAAAAGAGACTTAAGGTCTACATAACACTTAGAAATATTTTTAACCTTAAAAACTTATTGGGGGAATAAGATATTACATTTTAATAAAATTTGGACTCACGACGATCATGAAAAATATATACAGAGAGGCTTTTGAGTTGCACACCTTCTCCCACACTTGCTCTGGTCTTTTGTGGTTCTACATCCTTATACCTCCAAAGACTATACAGCTTCAGGTCTGATGAGATGGCTTCCAGCCCCTGAGAACAGTCTTCCATCACCTCAGCCCTGGTGATGGCAGAGTGGCACTTTCTAGCATCATTAAGATGACACGTGCATCTTAAGCCACTAAATTGGCCAAGAGCAATTTTCCCCCTTCACAACGCCAGGGTCTGTGGGAAACGTCAGGGCGAGGAGCCCACGATGCCAGTGATACCTCCTATCACGATGTGTGAACACGGAGACGCCATCTGCTTGGTCGATGCGGCCTCTCTGTCATCACTGGTGCCACCATCCTCACGGTTTCTGTTCCCATCTCTGGAGTTTTGCATTAAGGTGAAGGTTGGGAGGCCTGCCTGTGAGTCTGGACTCCAACACATGACGCTGTGTAGCTGAATTATTTCACCCTGGGGCCTTCAGCGTCCTCAGCCTTAACATGGAAATAATGATGACTTGATCTACAACACAAACAGTAGTGGGGACTGAAGGAGATAAAAGAGGGTGGAAACAGAAGTATTAATATAAGTGATTCTGGTCAAGATGGAGGCCGAGTAACAGGGATACCTAATAGCTCCTCAGGGACTCGCTTTAAAAAGTCAAGATTATAACTAAAAACTGCCTGTACAACTCAGCTAGGAGAAGACAGAGTGCCCCAACAATTGAAAGGAAGCCACAAGAAGGTCAGAAATCCTGAAGACGCATCAGAAGCAGAGAAAAACAGCAGCTCAGGCAGTAGCCCCAGGCTGACTGAGCATAGCCCCAAGCCTCCAGCATACACAGATGGAGGAAAACTCAGAGCCAGGAACCTCTGACCAAGGTAAGCGTGGATCTGGGGATGTGGGATCCGGCAGCTGGTAGCCCCGGCCTTCGGAAAGAGCCCGCGGGTAGAGCAAGCTGCAGATGCAATGTGAGCTTCCCCTAGAAAAGGCCTCCCGGAGCCTAGACCAGAAGCAGTGCACAGCAACCATAGTAGCCAATGATGTAAGCAGGAGACATTTCTTTTAAAAACAGCCCTAGACTGAACTGTTTAGAGTAAAAGCAGGCCCAGAAGAGCACATCGAGGTTTTGAGGGTCACTCTGAAAGGGAGCTTAGGAAGAAATTGGCACAAGAGACACTCGTGGAGAGGAGAGAAAGGCCACTGACCCTCTGAAGGGCTCAGATGATAGCGGGAGTGCCTTTGAGGATGGAGAGCCCCGCCCTTGGGGGAGGGAAGCCAGGACAGACAGGCGAACCTTACTGAGGGGGCTGGGTGTGATCAAGGCACCTCAGGGGACACTGGACTGTTAGGCCCTCCATCACTGCCTACTTCCAGCACAGGACTCAGAGGAATTTCAGCTCTCTCCACACACCCTCACACCAATTCAAAGAAACCTCTCAGCTAGGCCTTTAAAGTGAAGTCCTTCAATAACAAAAACATGGAAAGAACACAAGACAACAGGACACCCAAATAAATGTGTGAGACCCCAGAAATTAATGTCATGGGCCCTGAAATAGTGGAACTCATAGGGAAGGAAGTAAAAAAGCAAATAAAAGAGTTGAATAACCAGCTCAAACAAAATATTCTTAAAGAAACGTAAGCAATGATCAACAGGCTTAAAGAAAAACTTATTAAACAAACAGTGATCCTAATGGATGCAAAGCTTGCTGAGCATATAGAAACTACTAATAAAAATTTGGCTGAAGTAAACAAGGAAATGCAAGATATGAAGGAACATTTTGATAGAGAAGTGGAAATTTTGAAAGGAAATCTAGTTGAATTTCAGGATATGAAAAATATATTTGAAAGCAGGGGAAGTCAACTCAAACATCGTGAGGACAGAATTTCAGACCTTGAAGACAAAGCTGAGGAAACAAATGCCATAATTACACACAGCTCCAAAATTCGAAATGAGCAAAGTAGCTGGATACAGCAGCTGATGGATGATTCAAAGAGAACCAGTCTCAGAATTATGGGTGTGGGAGAAAGAGCAGAAGACAGCACCAAAGTATAAAAATTTGTTCACTGAAATCATGCAAGAAAATTTCTCAAATGTAGGAAAAGAAATTAATTTTCAGGTACAAGAAGCTTATAAAACACCAGATAACTCCAACCAGCAATGAGACTCACCACAACGTATCATAATCAAAACCTCAGAAATACAACATAAAGAGAGAATATTAAAAACAGAGAGAAAAAAAGAGACATTTTTCTACCACAGCAAACTCACTGAAATTAGTACAGATTTCTCAATGCAAAATTTAAAGGCCAGGAAAGCCTGGAGTAAGTTCTTTCAGGTTTTAAAAGACAGCAAGTGTCCAGTCAGGTCATTGTATCCAGCAAAATTATCACTGAAAATTGAAGAGAAAGTAAAAATTTTTCATGACCAAAAATCTCTAAAGAAATTTGTGTCCACTAGCCGAGCATTACGGAAAATACTTGAAGGAATCTTTGAGAAAGAAGAGACAGAGATAAGCAGCACCAAAGAACATGGAGGAAAGGAAACATCTAAAGAGAAAGTGCAACAAAATAATAGACATCAATTATTTAACTCGTTTCCCACTAAAACAGCACCAGCTTTGTCATAAAATCTGTGAAACTTCCCCCCATAATTATTATTTTTATTAGTATATCAGTTTGCAAAACATAATAATTATATTCAACATGAGGAATTGTTACAAAATTTTAATCTGTGTAACTATTTGATAGGTGTGACCTGTTCAGATATGTAGCAGGGGCTGAAGTGGTATTGATTTGAAATATTATTAGTTCTAAAAACAGTAGGAGTTGGTAAATAAGTGGTTCCTGGGGTCTTTTCTCTGAGGCTTGCATTGAGTGGTAAAAATAAAAGATCACGCACAGTCTTCGCCCATTGGCAAAGCACTCAGTCGGCTACTAGCTCAACCTGCGGCTCGTCAGTTTTACATCTCAATTCCATGCTCTGTAACTAAGTTTTTAATACTGATCTTACTCCTTTCTTCCTCTATGGGAAAGAACTCTTTAAAAATCTGAAATAAATAAGCATGCCATTATATCAGCTGCTGTATGTATAATATGTTTTTGTGATATAGACTTTAAAAAATAAAAGCTAAAGGCCTAAGCCTAAAATACTACATAGATAGATATAGATATAAGTATATAAATGCGCTTGCCTCTTGCCTCCATGGTCAGGGTTCAGGAGAAAAGACGCTGACGCAGAGATTTTTGTGGCAGGGAGTTACTGGTCTGTGCTCTCATGAGGGACCCTATGAGAGAGTGAAGAGAAAGCCTGAGGGTGGCGTTGAACTGAGGCCACCGCCTACTGCAGGAGTGTTCTGAGGGTCGGGTGGAGAGATCCCAAGTGAGGGCAAGAGGGAGGCTTTGGGACCCTGCCCAGGGTCATGCTTTGCAGAACGCGCAGGACCTCAGACCCGCTTCACACAGATCCACTTCAAATTCGCTTGTACATCTCACAGAGTAATTGGGACTTCGTGACGTTGATCAAAGCGATGTTAGAGAACTGTTCAAGACACTCCCATGGTCACGGGCACTGTCGAATTACAACCAGCAATTACAGAACAGGTACTCACCAAGGAACATGGAGCAATAGCATCAAAAGACCTGCGTCCACACATTCAGCGGTAGAAGAGGCCCCAGGAAAACGACACAGCCTCCCAGGTGCTTCTCAAAACTACCTTTTTGAGGGACAGATTTCTCATCTTGCTACACACAGTTTTATTTTTAAAAATTATGCCAGAAAAAAATGAACCTTTGAAACACTCTTTGGGTTTAACGATTACTACAAAATTATAATTATAACTTGACTGTGTAAAAGTTAAAGGAAGCTTATATAATCAGTTTTTACTTGTTTTCAAGGTAAAAATATTAACTGCCCGGGTGGGTCCTCTCACTGCCAGGGCACGCTCGACACTGGGGCACCTGCGATGGTCCCTCCAAATTCGTGCAGTGCGAACTTCACTCCCAGTGCAGCAGAGTCGGGAGTGGGTCTGTGGAGAGGGGCCTGGATCCGGCACTGTGATCCGGCACTCTGCCCTCGTGAGTGGGTTAAGGCCATTATCTCACGAGGGGCTTAGTCGCCCTCAGGGTGGGCTGTGGTCCCAGTGAGCGTGGCTCGTTCTTGTCCTCCGGCCATGACGTGATGCATGAATTGGCCTCTCGCCAAAGCTAACACAAATACTGGGGGTTCCAGAGTCTAGAACTGTGAGAAATTAAATATTTTCTTTATCAATTACCCTGTGCCTAGTATTCTGTTATAGCAACACAAAATGAACTAGCAGGTTTATTAATGAAAATGAGTGCTCCCAGGCTGGGCTTCAGAACCAAAATTCCATATGTCTTTTCCAAATCCATAAATGGACTTTTATCTGAGGGCACAAGTGCCCAGAATGTGCGTCCTTCCCTTTCCATTCAAGAACCCCCTGAAACGTTACTGAGTTTATTTGGAAACTGGTTTCAAATTAGCTTTCATTATGTCTTTTTCGGGTGACACAGTTTTTCTCAGTTCAGCCAAGCTCGGAGGGAGGTGTCCTTCCTGTACTTACAGCTGCCCCCCCTGCCGGTGACTGGGTAGAAATGCATGAGCATCAGTTCCACCAGGCCTGGCCGAGCTCTGGAGGTGAGGCTGCCAGCCGTGCACTCCTCACTGATGCCGAGTGCTGCTACCTGCTCAGATGGCCCTGCGCCGAGGACATGCGGAGGGTTTCTTGGACTCTTTGTTAAGGTAAAAGGAGTTGTTGAAACCATACTCATTTTAGTATTGTAAATATCCCTGGGTCATGAAAGACAAAGCAACAAATAAATGCAGTTAGCTCCCTCACGCCTGATCTTGTCCCTGGCAGTAGCCAGCGTAGTTGCCCGGAAGGTTCTCGATCGGCCTTCACGTTTCCCAGCTCTGAAAGAAGGGAGTTGGAGCAGAAAGCCTTGGGACGGCATTGCACGTAGAATCACAGCAGTAGCTCAGTATCTGGGAAATAAGTGAGTGAAGTTGGGTCTAAGTCTTACTTAGAGCTGTGTGTCTTACTAGTTGTAAGAGGCACATTGCTTAATTTCTCAAGAATTGTGGTCTTGGGCTGGAGGAATGACTCAGTGGTTAAAGTGCTTATGTCAAGTGCTAAGTACCCGAGTTTAATTCCCCAGCACCACTCAAAGCCAGGCGTGGTGGCACACGCCTGTAATCTCAGCACTTGGGAGGCTGAGGCAGAAGGGTTGCCTTGAGTCCAATGCCAGCCAGGGCTCCATAGTGAGGTCAGGACCAGCTTGGGCTACAGAGCAAGACCCTGTCTCTTAAAAAAAGAATTGTGGTCTCTTCTCTTCCCCACGGGGACAGTAATGCCCGCTTCATAAGGTGACAGCAAGCATTATGACAGGCAGTAATTAGCACGGAGAACAGCCTGTTACACAGAGTACACAGTGAGTGTTCAGTTGGTCCTAAGGCCGGATGGACCTAGACCAACATTCTAACAATCGGGAGTGGCTCTTGTGGATTTTCATAGGGTAGTTGGGGGACCATAGGACATGGCAGGTGACGCGACTCCATCGTCAGGAAGCCAGCGACTCACAGACACTACCCTGTGTTCTAAACTCTGCCCTGGGACGATCCGAGCTCATTCTGAGGAGTCTTTTCTGTCATCCAGGTGGGTCCTGGTGCTTTTTTGCCATTAGATTACACCCATGGTGGAAACCACCAGAAAACGCTTAGCTGCAGAGGAGGTTAGGCCTACTGTTAGCCAGAAACGCTCTTCAATTCTTGTGTAAAGTAGCAGCTCCACCTGCTTTGGGGCTGATGCACCTTTATTCGGGGAGGCTGAGCGGACTTCCACACTTTCACCTGCCAATGTGACATCAGGATCCTCCCCAGTCTTCAGCACGGGGACCCTGAGGACGTCGTATCCAGCTCCGTGCTGAGGTTTAAATTTGGCCTTTTACTTTCAGAAATGCGGGTTGAAATCTGGTTGATCCTGCGCTGTTTCCGGCAGGTGGTGGGGCTCCTCCGCGGCGAGGAGATGGTTAAGGGAGAGGGAGGCAGTTCTCAGAGACTGGGCTCCTTACGGTTACTGTGAGAACAGCCAGGGTGCCCCCCCTGCTCGGCCCTCTCCTCCGCCCTGTGACGGGGCTGCCGGACCCCTCAGCAGATGCAGCTGATGGTGAACTCATGTCCTCCAGAACTCACCACAGGCCACGGCCCCGGTGTCCCCACACCCTGCAAGGCCTCTGCCGCAGGCCTGGCTCTGGAGCCGGTTGAGGCCCTCCGCCGGCCCTCGCCCGGCTGCTGTCTCGTCTGGCAGAGGCTGACAAGAGAAGGGGAAGGAGATACTGCTTGCAGAGAGAGCTGACAAAGGGAACTCAGAAAAAGAAGAGGCGGCCGGGCGCCCCGTTGCCAGGTCAGGGAGTAAGGGCCCAGGCACACGTGACCGTTGGCAGACATTCGTGCTTCCGCAGAATGGGAGCCCGAGAAAGCGAGGAAGCAGAACCCGCGGTGTGCACCTGGATGCAACTTCAAGGCGGACCGAGCTTCCAGGCCCACCGCGGGGCAGCTCCGCCGGGGGGGCGTCGGCTTGGCGGTCTGCTCCAAAGGCAGTTTTAATAACAGTGTCTGTCTTTTATTTATTTATTTTGGGGGCAAACACGGTGTTAGTTTGTGGTTCTGCGTGTTTCCACAGAATCTCTCACCGGAGCACTCCTGTGACAACCCTGCGGAAAACCAGGTGTGCTGCTCCCCCGGCTGTGCTGTTTCCTTAGCGAACTGTAATGAGCATCCTGGTCCCTAGTTCTAGGCCTCAGTGGTCCTTCCCCGAGTCTTTCTGTTATTTAAAGAGCTTCCAGCTAAGCTAATGAATTTTCCTCTGCCGTTCTCACTGGTAACGAGTTTTGTTTATCAGTCAGCTCCAATCAGGCTTGCTTTCTAACATGACCATTCCCCGGGGGCCAGAAAGAACAAGGCCCCAACTGCACACAACCCCCACAGCGGGAGGAAACACCACGTCAGCATTCATCCTTTGTAACGAGGAGACTGCGAGGGAGGCTGGATCGGCCATAATTAGAAAGAAAGGGGATGTTCTCAGGGCTGGGGTGAGCGGGGAGGCCAAGGCACAGACGTCCCAGCCGACTTCCCTTCCTACGTGGCCGATGTCCAGCATCCCGGAGCTCAGCGACCAGCCTCAGCCTTTCTTACAACCATCCCAAGTCGCCCTAGTCAGGAGAGCAGAAACACCTGTTAAGTTTTATTTGGCCATCGTGTGCTGTGACTCTAAAATCTGACAAAAAAGAGCTACGGATTAGGAATAGGAGGGCTGGCCACAACCAGCTGCCCGGAGAGGAGCTGTAACCCAGCGCTGGGTGTTTGCTCTGAATCTCGCTTTCCGGTTCTTCCTACTCCTCCAGCGCACTGTGAGGGGCAACAGGGAACTGAGAGGGGGAAGAGCTTTCTAAATTTTGTGAATCATATGTTAATAAACATACGTATTATCTTGACTTTTCACATCAGTTTGTACTTCTAAAGCTCAGCCTGAGGAATTTCATCAATGGATCTTCTTTTTGGATGGTCCTGGGGGTTAAGTCCAGGTGTCCTCACTCCTCCCACCTCTTTTATTTATTTATTTTTGATAAGATTTTAGTAAATTGCTAGGTTGTTCCGGCTGATCTAGAGTTGGTAACCCTCCTGCCTCAGCCTCTGAGAGTCCTGAGATTACAGGTGCACTCTACCGTGCTTAGTGATTAAATATTAATTATATGAAAAATACAGATTCCTTGTATGAAGTCAGAGGCAACCCTTCATTTTTGCAACAGAGGCCCTCAGTGAAGTGTTCCTCCCAGGCAGGGTGGCATTCACCTGGCTGGCATCTGCACCTGGGTGACTCAAGATGAGTGCTGTCTGGCTCTGCCACAGAAGCTGTTTAGGAAAGGCTGTCCGGGGCCGGGTGGCTCTGCGTGCACCTTGCAGTGGGATACACGGTGCCAAGGGACATCCCCGCTGGAGCCGCCGTCTGATGTGGAGGATCCAGTGTGGTGATGTCCTCTTGGTTGCTACTTTGACTCGGAAGCCAGACGCCCATTTTGCCAAGCAATGACAGAGTGGTTATGTGGCAGGGCTCAAGACGACCAAAACCACCACTTTCACAAAGCCGACTTCCACCACATTCTGAAGAACAATTTCCTTTGCTCTCTGCTCTCTCCCTTAAAAGCTAATCGCACCTAAAGAATCCCTTCAGGGCAATATCTAGGCTGATGATTGACCAGTTTGGCAGAATAACTTAGCCACATTGGCTTGTAAAATTAACATTCACAAGTTCTAAAGTAGCTTTTTAAAAGCTTGGTCAGATAACTAGTTGCTCACTGGCTCTAAAGGGGCAAATTCCTTACAAGGCAGAATTTATCTGTCTAAAAGAAGAATCTCATTACGACCAAGTGCTCTGACACTTTAACTTGGCTGTTCATTGACTCTTCGGGGTTCACACTGAAGCAATATTCTAGGTGCACAACGAAAACATGGCTGCTGGCCTGGACAAAGGAGGAGAATTCCCTGCTGTAGCCACTGTTTGTTCACTACGGGCATTTTGTATCCAGGCGCTGCATGACAGACGGCACCACACCAGCGCACTTCCCTGATGGAGAAAATGCTGGACAGGAAGCATAGCTCACCCAGCACGCATGGAGTTCTGAGTTCAATCCCCAGCACCGCCACTACAATAAAATAGGATCTAGTTCGTCATCGCAGAAAGCTGCTTCAAGGGAATTATTAAAACAAAATGAAAATAAACTCCAAGAACCCAAAGAACATTCCAGATCTAACCAAAATGTGTTATCTGTAAAACTGTGCTACATTATACCACTGGTCTTAAAAACTAGCCAAACTTTTAAACCAGTTCTGCCAGACTTTAGAGGTTTCAAGAGTTGGTTCCAGTCTTGTGAGGTTTGCACCCAGGTGGTTTGGTGAGCTAATGGAACACTTGTGTGTAGAGTCCTTGTCCGTTAAGACAGACTTACATGGATAGGGATTAGCGTAGCCCGGTGCGGATGCCCTTTGGATAATGGAAAAAGTCCCACCTCTTTCTCGGGTGCATACACAGGCAAACCCCTGCTGGTCCAACTAAGCGGCAGCCCCTAGATCCAGCATGGTGAGGAAGCAGTGGCAGGGACAGCTCACCTTATCCCAGGATTCCCGGGCTAGAAAACAGAACCCCTGTGGAGATAGCAGACCCCACAACAATGACAACCGTGTTCTAGGAGCTGCTAATTTAAGCCAGTTCACGTGGAAAAATCACCATCGAGCAATATGAATGAAGCCAATTGAGGCTTCACCTCCTTCCAGAACGTTCCTGAGGCTGATTCTCCATCTTCCAATCCTGGCTGTGAGGCCGATTCCCCAGAACACAGAAAATCCCAGCGCTGAGTCACTGAGCCATTGTGAGCAGAGCCAGCAGCAGAATTTTAAATGATTTCCGTATGCTTCTTAAAAAGTGATGCTAGCCTCCAAGTTTTTATGCAGTTAAACCTTTTCCAGTGATTTTTTTAGTCAGTAATTGGCAAGAGACCTCTGTGGAAGTCACAACCTTTGCTTTAAACTCTTAAGCGGAGAGAGAGGCAGCTGTCTCCTCCAATCACAGACTTGGTTGAACGCAAGCTCCCTCCTTTTGTGTCCCCTGTGGTCCTTCCTCTGTGACCTGGGCCTCACGTTTACCCACTGGCTACGTGTAAATCTTGAAATTAAACTTCTTCCCTACTGCTTATTAGTCAAGCTTTTTTTTTTCCACTTGTGACCAGATAAAGTGTGTGCGGAGAAAGAGGGGTATGTCCAATTAGAAACTATGGTTCTATTTCTCACAAAGAATATAATATTATTGATTGGGTGAGGGAGATAAAAGCTACACGTGCACACACACACACTCACACGCACACACACACCAATTAGAGAACAAAGTAAGAAGCAGTAATTATGTGCAAGATTCCGTAGCGCACATTATACACACTTTAAGGAGTTCAGGGAAAAGAGCTCAATGTGGGCTAAATTTTAGTGATTTCATTATTACCTCCCAAATACACATTTAAGGATAAATACTAAGTTGGAAGGAAATGCCTTCTTAAAGGCTGTGCATTATATAAGTGGCTATTTTGGAGAGGAACAAGGAACGTGAAGAGTTATGGGAAATAGTCACTGCTAATTTGAGTCAAGCCCACCCAAGCTCTGGTAGAACCTTGTGTTAGTTGTCATGACCCTCGGCATGGTGCAGCAGGGAGATTGTGCCTCCGAGCTGGTGCTGGAAGGTATTTTACTGATATGCCAACTCCTAGTCTGCATTCCTTTCATTTGCTCTTGGGCATATTAATGTCCATCTAAAGGTATTGAAGGAAATCTGTCGAGCCTCTTAGGAGGACTCACAACAGGCAGTCCTAAAATAGCTGTGCTTCTGTCCAGCTTTCTTGTACTTACAAGGCGATTCCTTCCCCACTGTCACTCAGAATAGCCAGGAGCTTGTGAGAGTCTCCATGTGACTTCCATTCACTAGAGGAGAAACTGTCGAGTAATCCCGGCAGTGGAAACCGCTGCGCTGGGGAGCGGTAGGCAGCAGGGAGAACCCTTCACCCCGGCCTGGCTTCGCCACCCCCACAGTGCCGTGGTTCCGTCAGGTAGTCTAGGGTGGCATGGGTGGGCGCTGTGAGGCGAGTTTCAGAAGAGAGGAACCCTTTTGCTCTAGTGGTGCGCGTTCTTCCGGGTTGTCCCCCACATTCAGACTGCTACAATTAGGACCTCCTTGATTCCCCTCTGGTTCTTTTTAAATTAGATTTTCAATTTAATTCCCGTCATAACCAAGTCAGGACCGCCTGGCGGACAGTTCCAGCCCTCAAGAAGGTCATCTGAAGGAGCGCAAGCAAGGAGCCGGCAGTCATGTCCCTGTCCAGAGGGAGAGAAGGAAAGAGACAAGCCGGGGCCGGCGAGTCCCCAGGGGTCAGCAGAGGGTAACCTCACGTCACCCTCTAGCTCCGGCTGGGACATCCTAGGAAGTCCCTCACAGGCTTCCCTCCAGGTAGCACAGTCTCTCTCTGAAGTCGGAGCACACCTAAGGGTGATTTCTGCATTGAGGAGGTGCACCGCATGGGTGAGATCTCAACGTACCCAAAGATCTGCACAAACTCATGAATTCCACAGACTGGGGACAGCCCTGTGGATCGCAGAGTGGGACTCAGAGGGCAGGCTGCCTGGTCCGATTCTCCTGGAAGCAATGACCAGTGGCATGCTGGGAGATCACCCATCCTCTCCATGGGGGAAATGGGGCAACCCAGAAAGCTTCAGAAAAGCAGATGAGATATGGGAGGACATTCAACATACACAAATTCTCAAAGCAGCAGTCACCAATCACCCAATGACAGAAACACCCTCTATGCTCGCCATCAGAAGAAGGGAAAACAGGTTGCGATCCATGCGTGTGATGGAGTGTTCTTCGGCTATAGAAGGAAGGGTCCTGGCAGAAGGCAACAGGGGGCTTCTAAAACATTATGTTGAGTGATCTCAGCAGGTCATAAAGAGCAATATATTATTATATGCATCTGTTTCTACAATGTATTCATCCGGAATAGGCCAATCCAGAGACCCAAAGGGAATGAAGGGTGAATGGGAGGGACTACTGAGCCGAGGGTGTTCTGTAAGCCAATGAAAAGCTTTAGAACTAGTGGTGAACGTGCACATCATCATGTGTGTTTTAGCTATCACTGAATTGTTCACTCTTAAGTAGTTAATTTTATGTTGGGTGAATTTCACCTCAATTTAAGAAAAATGCTCAGTACACTGCTTGGCACCTGTTAGAAGTACTCAGGAAGTATGCACTGAAGACATTTCTGATTTTGGGGGACCTCTCAATCCTCCCACATTTTTACCAATATATTTATTTTTAACTTCCAGTATCTTATGGAGCAGGAGAATCCACCCTGTCTCATGGGCTGACACAGGAGTAGATGGTTCTTCTCAGCCCGTACTTTCTTGTTGGGCCCTCGGGACTTGTTTTCATTACAAAGGGTGCCGCAGCTGTTGCGGAGAGCCCCTCTGTCCTCCAAACTCCACGTTAATCTTCTTCAAGATAAGCAGAAGTCTTCAATTTATTCCTTCTAGTTTTCTGTTATGGTTTGGGTTTAAAACATCTCCCAGGGACTGGAGGCACAGCTCAGTGGTCAAAGCACTTGTCTAGCATGTGCAACGCCCTGGTTTCAATTTCTCTGCACCACACAAACTGGATGTGGCAGTGCACACCTCTAATCTCAGCACTCAGAGGGCCGAGACAAGAGGATTGCTCTGTGTTTGAGGCCATAGTGAGTTCAGGACCAGCCTGGACTATGGATCAAGACTCAGACACAAAAAATAAAATAAAATAGAATAAAATAAGTCCCCCGAAGACTATGTGCTTAAGGTTTGATTGCCAGATGATGGGCATTGGGAAGTGACTGGGTCATGAGGGGTCTGTCATCAATCCATCAGCCTGTGGATGGGATCATAATTTGGTGGAATTAGTGGGAAATGAGGAAAACCTTTGAGGCAGAGAGAGTGGGTCATGGGGATGTGACCTTGGGGACCACGTTTGGGTTCTGACTCCTTCCTCCTTGGCACTGTCTCTGTTTCCCGGCCTGTAGGGGGAGCAGCTTTACTCAGCCATCTTCCACCATATGCCACCACTTAACCACAGACTTAAGAGCAATGGAGCCAGCTGGTCACATACTGAAACTTCAGAAATTGTGAGGAAAAGTTAATCTTTTCTCCTTAAGTTGATTTGTCAGGTACTTTGTCACAGAGGTAGAGAACCAACTAACACAGTTTGATTCATCTACTTCGAGTTGCGAAGTCTCTTGTAGTAAAAGAGGTACAAGTTTGCAATTCCCCTTAAGTCTTCCTGGGGTCTCCTTTCAGATGTTTAAAGAACAGCGCTAATATACTCTGTATTTCTGTGTGTCTGTGTCTTTGCAGTAGACATGGCTTGTTTGTAGCAGTTCTAAGGATGAACACTACAAAGCTTGCCCGGAGTGTGGGCAAGCCGTGACCGGGCAAGTGTTTATAGATTTGGTTAACTTTTCCCCAAAAGACAACCTACCTACAGAGGACATTCATTGAAAGACAAGCGATGTTGCCTCTTGCTGAGGCAACCCTGGAGTTTTAAAATCCAGCCACTCTGGTCCTGGCTTAAAATCCTGCCAAGAATAAGAACACGGTGGTACAGTGGGGTCTTCAGATCCCATTGCAGGACACCTTACATGAAAGGCCTGTGAAGCTGTCTCACTAGCCATGAAGGAATGGGGAAAAATGACATCAGAACCTCGGTACTGAAAAGCACTGGCAGTCTGGGACACATAGCCCGGGAACATTGTGTGCTGAAACCTGGCCATCCAAGCAGAAATAAAAATCAGAGAGCCAGAGACTCTGCACCCACCCCCAGGTCTGACTGTAACCTGCAAGGCATCCTAGACATTTCAAAAGTAGGATGCTCGGGAGCTCCAGTCCCGACTGAACGGTTGAAAATGCAATAAAACTCATTGCACTCATTGTCAAAATTTGCGATCAGACCCAGGAATGGAAGGGTTTTTTCCATACACCTGGTGCCATGAAAACGAAGAGAAGAAACAGCTTGTTTGGGAATTAACTGCAGAAAAGGTGGGCTGCTGAGTGAGCGTGAGCTCGAGTCCACGTCTGCTTGGGCTTCTGAAGGGCGCGGAGCCTCGAGCTTCTGGCATTCCTCCTTCTTCACCACCTCCAATCAGCCCAAAACATTTTTTTTCTCTCTGCATTTTTCAAACATATGGGCTTCTTCACAAGAGTTTCTGGGACAGAGAAGTTGATGTCTTTGAGTGGCCTGCTTAGGTGAGAGCTTGTCAGCCCAAATTTCTCAGCTTACTCTTTCCCGTTAGCAACCTGCTCATTCATCAAATTAAGCAATAGTAAGACGCAGGGTTGGTTTTGATCCTGGGTCTCTCTCTGTGGTTCAGGCTGGTATGAACTCATCGTGTAGCCCAGGCCGGCCTAGAAGTCATGGCAACCCTCCTGCCTCAGTCTTCAGAGTGCTGAGATTACAGATGTGTGCCACCAGGCCCTGCTATTATGTGGTGCCAGGGGATTGAATCTGGGGCCTTGTACTTCCTAGGCAAGTGCTCTAATCACAGAGCCCAAGATGCAATTATTAAATCAGCTGATTTTATGCATCTGATGAGGGAAATAATTAACATTTTCTTATCTGTGAATGTTTTATTTTTTTGAGTAAAACATGAAAACACAATGCGGCATATGCTCTGTTTCAAAAATTCTTTTGTGTGGTTGTACAAAGATAGCAGGGTATTTGATCCTTGTAGCTGATCAGGGAGGTGACTCAGAAGATGGAGGCATGGAAGTGTCGCGGGACTTGATCTCAGTGGTAAAGCCAGTGGAGGGGACGTCAGACCACAACCTGGAAATGGACTCCTGGGCCTTAGCTCTGCCTCGTGTTATAGAAACGTGGAAGGTTTTTAAAAAGAAAACAAATCTTATTTCACAGACTCCCCTTTACTCCACACTCATGTTTTACAGAAAGACAATACACACCCCCTTTTCATCTTAAGTCACTACGTACTTTTCATGGTTGCTGTTTATGGTGAACATGTTCTCAGCTGACACACCACTTCCAATTTCCCGGCTAGTCTTCTAATATTGGATGTTATGGAGAGACTCAATTTTTCACGTATAAAAACAATGCTTCAGTCAACATCTTCACAGGGTACATTTCCCCAATTTTTAAGAATGAATGAAACAAATTCGACCTATTAGCAAAATGTGAAAACTATCAACGATCTACACAGTGGCTTCAAGGGGGAAATTCTGTAAAACCAAGAAACAAGTACTTCCTAGGTTATTTCAACACTTTTGGAGCACGACAATTCATTTTATAAGGATGTGCTGATCCTCAGGCTGGAACTTTATAAAGACATTTCACAAAAGATTAAAACAAACAATAAGACAGAAAGAGAGCCCTTGGGACCAACATCATTTATGAAAATTAGCTCAAAAGTGTTAATTAAAAATATTAGCCAAATGAATTCTGAAGTATATTTAAAAATATCTACCCCAAGCAAGTAGGCTTTCTCCTAGGAAAGTTAAGAGTAATTCTCAGCTGGCCCCAACGGTACAAGCCTATCAACCCAGCACTTTGGGAGCCTGAGGCGGGAGGCTTGAAAGTCTGAACCGGCCTGGGCAACTGAGCACGACAAAAGCCTGTCTGAAATGAATAACAAAGACGGGCAAGAGGTGTAGTTCAGAGTGAAGACACTGGGCTCAATCTTTAGTACTAAAAAAGAAAGAAGATTCACTACACTATAGATGAAAGAAGATAAATATTCATTAGATATTAAATTCGCAATTGAAAATTCAACAGCCATTCTTGGTGAATATACAACTTAACGAAAGTTAGAGGAAAACATGTAGGAAGGTATTGAAAACGTAAGAAGGGCATAGCAAGAGGCCTACTGGTGTTTCTCCTCTGTACTCTCTCTTGGAGGTTCGATGATTACTACTCGGGGAAATTGTTAAGATACTGGAAATCGAAAGCTAATACTAACCTTACACATGGCGGGTGTTACAGCAAATTTAGAAACGTCCAAAAGATAATGTTATCAGATGTTCAGAGAAATTGAGCAAAGAAGCATGAAAAAGACGTGGTGTTTTTACATGCCTGTGGACATATGCATTGTATTTTATGTTCTATATGTAATTGATCACAATAGCGTAGCAGCTACATCCTGCTTAACAGGATAAGGAATGTATATGCTTTAAAATGAAGAATGATATTGAAATGTGAAGAGTATCTGGAGACCATGGAGCCCTGACCTTGCACTAGGTGAATGTCTTAAACACTGAGCACATTCCCCAGCCCCAACCTAGGGTTTTCTATAGAAAAACATGCAGTTGATTTAAAAGTGGAGCATCCTGGAGTAGCTAAGTTTGAAAAAGAACAGGGACCTCAGGCGGCCTCGCTGAACTCATCATCTACCATAGCGTAGCTTCTGTGGACAGAGAGAGAAGTGACTTGTGCAGCAAAATGAAAAGGCGTAGAAGCAGATCCACGCCACGTTGAGATTTTGTGCTAAGTATAGATGACTATTCAAGTCAAAAGGTCAGCACTTGGCTGCACGGCGAGTAGTAAAGAGATGCTGGGTAATCTTACGGGGAAATAAAACTGTTGTGCATACCTTCTAAATCGCTGATGAGGTTAAAAGTATGTATATCAGAAAATAAAAATACAAGCTGGAGACAGTGCTTTAATTTTGAGGGGTGAAGAAGGTTGTCCTGCTGTTGTATTAGTATAAGGTCAAAAAATAAAAGAAGAAAACGGTCGATCTGACCGAAGACATCATAAATAGTGAATTAAAAATGTATATAGGCATTCAAAAGCCGAATAATCTCAGTGATACATAAAGATTAAAAATGCCTACAAGGAAGAGACAAACCAGGAAAGAAATATACACAACACACAAACAGTCCAGAAATAAACAGAAATGGTCAAAAAGAAATAGAAAAGGTGCTGAACTTCAATAATACCCAAAGAAATACAAGTTAGCAGAACTGAGTACAGACTTCCACATACAGGATTGCAATGAAATTTTAATATCCTGTAGATGTGAACATGTAGGCACATACTTTAAATGACAACACATTTCATGGAGGAAAATGAACTACAGCCATCGGAATTTAAAAACGTGACTCTTTTGGCATAACAATCTTACTAATAAGAATTTATCTTGTAAAATATTCAACACAGGCAGACTTATTTTCAACAGCTACATGTATAATGACATGTTCCAGAATTTTTTCACAGTGAGAATTTTGATAAACTCCATGTATACCTAAAAGAATTCAGACAAGCAAGTTATATTATTGTCATAAGCTGGAATCTTTTGCTGTTGCTAACAAAGATGAGCAAATCTATCCTGTATGAGACTAACACATGTCTTCAACATAAGTTTTTTTTTTTTTTTTTTTTTTTTTTGAGGTGGAGTCCTCTTGCCTCTGCTTCTCGAGTGCTGGGATTACATACTCAGTTTATGTGGTTGTTGAGGAATTGACTCCAGGTCCTAAAACTTGCAAGGCAAGTGCTTGAAGTGCTGAGCTATGCCTCCAGCCCTTCAGCATAGTTTTAAGGCACAGAACAACTATGAACCCTTTCATGTTCAGAAAAGATACATATCTATCACATGTACTTCTACAGACAGATTATACCCATGAGTTCTGGAAACTGGTGGACACACAACATATGTGTGTGTGCTTATGTATGTTTACTTTCAAAAGGATGGTAGAAAGTCTGCAGGCCACGCAAGACTTCTGTAACCACAAATTGATGAGAGTTATGGAAACTTTTATTCTCATATTTTAGTCTTTTGTGTTGTTTGAATTATACTTTCTCATTGCTGTAACAGAAGCGTGGACATCTACAACTTAAGGGAAGAAAGATTTATTTAGTTGAACAGTTTTGGAAGATCTTCCGCAGACCCTTCACCGGCAGCCGGCAGTGGTGGAAGCACAGGGCAGAGGCTGGAGCGCTGCCCACCCCGTTGCAGACAGACGTCAGGTGAGGCAGGAGCCAGCTGATGTCTGGAGACTCAGGCAAGGACAGAGCGTCCTCGGGAAGCAGCTGTAACGTTGCTGCTTCTTTTTCCTCTACTCAGCTCAAGCTGCCAGGCTCCCACACCCAGGTGTATGCCCTTCCCTCACTTCCTGCCCCAGGAACAAATAACACAAACCGGAAGCTCCGCCTGAGGGGCTCCCCAGTCGCAACAAATCGACACAACCCCTCTAGGTCAAGCCCCAGGCATCCGTCCCTTCCAGCCAGGCCTTGCTTCCCAACAGCATGGTTCTATAGGTGTCTCCCATATCCATGTACAGGAGGCTACTGGGGGACCTTCCAGATGCAAACCCTAAAAAATTACTCACAAGGAGTTGTTCCTTTCATAATGATAAAGATATCTAAAACAGTAAATTATGAAGATTTTCAGGGATTGGGATTTTTTGCAGCAGGAAATGCGCAGTGCATGTTGCTCTCAGATGTCCTAAACCTATGCCCAGCACTAGTTCCATATTTGTTGTGGTTCCTCCTCCCATGAAAACTGATATCCAGGCCGGAGGGATGGCACGAGGGTTCAAGAGCTTGCCTTGTGAGTACAGGCCCTGAGTTTGATTCGCCGGCACTACATAAAGCTGGGCGTGGTGGTGCATGCCTATAGTCCCAGCACCTGGGAAGCTGAGGCAAGAGGATCACCGTGAGTCCAAAGCCAGCCCAGGCTACATAGTGAGTTCAGGAACAGCCTGGGCTACACCAGCCTGTGTCAAAAAAAAAAAAAAAAAAAGGAAGGAAGGAAGGAAGAAAGAGAGAAAGAGAAAGAAAGAGAAAGAAAGAAAGAAAGGAAGAAAGAAAGAGAGAGAGAAAGAAAGAAAGAAAGAAAGAAAGAAAGAAAGAAAGAAAGAAAGAAAGAAAGCTGATATCCCTGGACAGAGGCCTAGATCGTGGCCATGCAGCTGCCTCGTAGACTGGGCGAGCCACCCCACGTGTGACTCACTGGAACCCTTTCTCCTCCGCTTCCTGCTGCCCGCTGAACTCATGTCTTTGATGCTGCTGGTTAACCTCTGACCTGTCCCTTTGCACAAGGACAAAACCCAAAAGCAGTCCATGTGAGTTCCGTCCCGCAGTCTGCTGTCTCCTGCGACTGTGCATAACTAGACAAAGAGGACTGAGAAGAGCGGTTCACGCAACGCCAGGAAATGTGACGTGATCGTGGCCACCAGCTGGCCAAGACTCTCCCTGTAAGACTTGCTGTAGACTTACTGTCCTTCCCAGGACCCCAGTTGTCATGCCTCCCAGCCCAGCAGCCTGCAGCCAAGCAGGCAGCTGCCCTGGTGTCCAAGCCTGTCGCTTGGGGGCCTCCTGGGCATAAGCCCCGGGAGAGCTGAGGCACGCGTGCTTTGCTGGCCAGTAGACTCCGAGGGACTGCGTGCTGCTTGGTCCGTGTATATTGAGTGGACGAACAGCTGCACTCCTCGCCCCCGCTATCATGACTGGCGCCCAGGAGTCTTTCCAGATGGCCATCCGTAATGCAGAGGGTTCCTGGACGAAACTTAACTGGGGCTGTCGTCGGGGGGGCTGGTCCTAAAGACGAGATACCAGCTTGTAAAGATCAATATCTTCTTTGCTCCCACTGTCGAGTGCTTCAGCCTTGAGATTGGGAGGCCATGTAACCCAAACACACATCAAAGCTCGGCTGCTCTGTAACACCCTGCTAAGTCCCTGCCTGGCCTGGCCTTAATTAAATCCAGAACAGAAACTCTCCTGGTCGTAAAACACACATTTCAATTTAAAAGTCTCTTTTTGGTTGTTTTTGGAAATTTGACTTTACATTAATCCAAAGCAGCCTCACCGTGTCTGTTTTATGTAGTAATTCTGCATCTCCACTCCCACCTGAGCCTTGCAAAGGAGGTCAGGCACCGTCCCCACCATGGGACATGCTTGTGTTCACATTGGGACGCTCCTTCCCTGTTCCCTGTCCAGCCTGGTCACATCCACACCTTCAGATTTTGTGCTATGGGTCAAACTGCAGACTTCTTTCATTCCTGCTCCTCATTTTTGGGAAGAAATGTGTTTACTAGTGAAAATGACTTTTCCAAGGGTGAGCAGGCGAGCCTCCTTTGAAAGCGCTCACCTTCTTAAATGCTGAGCCGTATTGTCTGTTTTATAGAGTTTTGTTGGTTTCTTGTTTGTTAGTGATTTCACAGATTTCCTAACCTGGGCTCCATAGTGAGTTCAGGCCACAGAACAAGATCCTGTCTCAAAACAAACCAAAGCGGTGCCTGGCAGGATGCAGCAGTTAGCACATAGAGGCGGGAAGTTAATTCTTCAAATAAGTTATTGCCTACTTGAAATGTGAAAATAGCTTGAGAATTTTGAAAAAGGTGAAATTACTCTTCCTGTTCTGTGCATTGGGTATGTGAGTCGTCATGCCACACAGAATATTATCCTTTATTTTATTTTATTTTTTTGCAGTGCTAGGAATGGCAGCCCTAGGCAAGTGCTCTACCACTGCACCACGTCCCAGCCGGTCACGCTCACCTTTCAATCTCTCAGAAGCTTCAGTGTGGAGTCGTTTTCACAATAAGGTCTGAGAGGAAGCACCGTGCTTCCAGAGTGGACAAGTGCCTTGGGTGGGCAACATCACGCGATGAAGACATACCTGACCCTCTGTCATTGTCGCCAGCGATGATATTTCGGCGGGGTCGGCCCTGGCTGCCACTCAGACAGAGCAAGAAAGGAAATGAAGGCTCAGCAGAGGGAGGCAGTTTAATCAATGCACTCCGGTCCCCGTGCTTGCGTCACGGAGAACGGCCCGGGCTTAGTGCTGCAGTACACGTGCATCCGTGAATGTTTTCAGGATAAATATTTAAACTGTAGCTTGAATCATGCATTCTGGTATTAAATTAAAGTCATTAGCTTCAGGGAACCTATTTTTGAAATACGCAAAACCGGTAAGCCACACTGTGGTTCTGGTGATTCACGTTGAACATATACCGATGTCTTTTTATTTAAATGTATAAAATGTGCTGAGCCCCTAGGCATTTTAGTGAAATGCATTCTTGATCTATGAAATGCATGCCCTGCTTCCTAAGAATTAACTGTCCCTCATTCCTAGTTTCCTCATGATCTTGCTGGTGGGGATGGTCTGTGATATTTCTGTGCAATTTCCATTCGTATTGTATTAAAATGCTCAAGATGCATTTTCTGTTGAAGAAAATATCCCCCCATGGAGATATCAGGCATCGCTAACGTAATTCTGAAGTCACTGTACATACGTGTCTGTAGGCACATTCGCTGTGCTGCAGTGCACGGCGGCTGGCTGTGTCTGGTTGTGGGTCATCAGGACTGAGCCTTGCTTGGTTTGGCTCCGTGTTTCTGCAGTGGCATCTCTACTGAGAGGCTTCTGTCCCCTCCTTACTCGCTGCTCTTGGTTACCCCATAGGCAAGGAATTGAAACCCGTAACAGAAACTAAGAGATGCGCTCTTTCGTTGATGTCGTAAAACTATTTACGAGGGATTTCAACCTTGCCGTGCACAGAGACCTTGCATACATTCCTGGGATCCAGTTTGGACAATGCCAACATGGATGACCCAAGGAAATAGCCCCATAATCTGTTCTTCCCACGGGTGCCCCGACTTCCTTAAGTTTGTGCTGAGTAGGTCATGCTTTGGGAATACTGCCGAGTATGTTACTATCACCTTCATAAATCTGTACAGAGGTAAACATCCTTCCTCAGGTGTCACAGAGTCAATCAAGCCTTATAAGCTGTGGCTGTTGGACCTTCCTTCTCTCTCACTCCTACTCTTCCTCCATCTGTCCGTCCACCAAACTCCATTCACCAACCCATCATCCATCCATTCGTCCCTCCTCCCCTCCCTTCCCCCATCCTTCTGATCATACAGTCATCCTCCATATGTCTGTACTTTCATCCATTCACCAGTTATTTGCTTTCTTAACGATCCATTCTTCTCTCCATAGATGCATATTCTAGCCATCTTTGCAGGGCTGCTAGGCATCCTGGGAATCGGAGGGAGCAAACCCAATTCTGGTCCCGAAGGGACTGAAAAACTTAAAAAGAGTTCATGACTTACCCAATGTACTTTCTCTTTTATCTTCCCCTGAAGCTCTTCACTATCTCCTGATTTAAAGAAACAAAAAGGAAAAAACAAAGCCATTGTCAAGTTTATTTGAATTACTAATATTATTTTTACCCATGATGTTAACGATTAAAACTGAAGAGTCACTCTAAATTATAATGAACATACGAACTTATGGAAAAAATATTCAAGTACTATGTTGTGAATGTTTGTGTCCCACCCAACTTGATGACGTCTGTATTAGCTTGGATTCTTCAAAAGGCAGAATTCATAGATTTTATAACAAAACTGATCTATTAGAAAGACTTACAAATCTAATGATAGAGATAGTCTAAGATGGCTGTGCAGCCACAAAGTACATCTCCTGTCCGGGACTGCAGGACAGCCGGTGAGGTGAGAGTCTGCAGCAGATCTGGGTTGTTTGAAGAACATTGTCTGACTTCCGGGTCAAGATGGCGGCCGAGTAACAGAGCTGCACAGTGACTCCTCACTGACCCACTTAAAAAGTCAAGAATTTAGTCATGAAATGTGTGTTCAATATAGCCAAGACAGAGAGGAGCACCGCAACAACTGAAAGGAGGCCAGAGGAAGGTCAGAATTTCCAAAGGAATATCAAAAGTGAAGGAAAAAAATCCCAGCTTCCCAGGAAGCCACCCCAGGTGGCAAATGGCTAGGAGCCACAGGCGTCTGCAGATGGAGGAAAGCCCACATGGAGCCCGGGGCACCTGACTGAGCTAGGACAAGAAGGAGCATCCCAACAACTGACAGGACACCACGGGAAGGCCAGGAATCCTGAAGCCATTTCAGAAGTGAGCAAAAACAGCATGGCCCTGAGCTGCTACACCCACAGATCATGGATGGAGAAAAGCCCAGAGGCCTGAACCTCAGTCTGAGGTAAGCGAGAATCCAGGAGAAGTGGAATTGTTGGCAGCTGGCAGCCCCAGCCTCCAAAAAATGAATCCACGGGTGGTATACACTACAAAGGCAATGCGTGCTTTCCCTAGAAAAGGCCCCAGGAGCCCAGACAAGCAGCAGCCTTCGGCACCAGGCACCATTAAAAATAAAAAAGCCTGAGACTGAGGCCATTAGACCATTAGAGTAAAGGAAAGCTCAGAGGAGCACATCGGGACTTTTGGGGTTACCCTTGAACAGTGCCTAGGAAGAAACTGGCACAAGAGGCAGAGAGAGGAAAAAAGAGAGGAAGAAAAGGCTGATGATTTCCTGGGTGGCTCAGTGTAGTGGGCGTACCTCTGAGGGCAGAGAACCCCGCCCTGGGGGAGGGAAGCCAGGAGAGGCAGGAGAGCTTTGCTGAGGGAGCTGGGTGAACAAGACACCTCAAAAGCCATTGGACATTCAGGTCCCCCTTACTGCCTACTCCCAGCACAGAACTAAGAAGAACTGTGGCTCCCCACCACATGCTGTCATAGCTATTCAGAGAAACCTCTCAGCTAAGCCTCTACAGTAAAGTCCCTCAACACCAGAAACATGGGACGAAGACAGGGCAACAGGGCACCCACAGAGATGACTGAGACCCCAGATACTGATGGCACGGGCCCTGAAATGGTGGAACTCATAGAGAAGGAAATCAAAAAACAAATAAATAAATCCAACAACCAGTTCAAACAAGATATTCTCAAAGAAATGCACGTAGTGATCACCAGGCTTAAAGAGGATCTTACTAAGCAAATAATGGTCCTAGTGGAGACAAACCTCACTGAACATATTGAAGCCACAATAAAAAGTCGGCTGCAATAAAGAAATGCAAGATATGAAGAAACTAATAGAGAAATGGAAAATCTAAAAAGAAATCTAGATGAAATTGAGAGCATGAAAATTACATGCAACAACAGGGAAAGGCGACTCAGACGTTGTGAAGACAAGGCTGAGGAAACGAAAGATATAATTAGGCACGACTCCAAAGTTAGAAAGGAGCAAAGTGGCTGGATACACCAGCTGATGGGTGAATCAAAGAGAACCAACCTGATAGTTATGGGTGTGAGAGAAAGAGCAGAAGACAGCACCAAAGGTATAAAGAATTTATTCACAGCAATCATGCAAGAAAGTTTTCCTAGTCTAGGAAAAGAAATTAACTTCCAGATACAAGAAGCTTATAGAACACCAAATAACCTCAACCAGCCATGAGACTCACACGACATATCATAATCAAAACCTTGGAAATTCAACATGAAAAGAGAATATTAAAAGCAGCAGGAGAAAAACAGACATTATTCTACCAAGGCAAACCCATTTGAATTACTGCAGATTTCTCAAGCCAAATCTTAAAGGCTAACAGAGCCTGGAGCAGGATCCTTCCAGCCTTAAAAGACAACAAATATTAAGTTGTTATATCTAGAAAAACTATCCCTTAAAATAGAAGAAGAAGAAAAAATTTTTCATGACCAAGAATCCCTTAAGAAATTTGCAACAACTACCCCAGCTTTATAGATGCTACTTGGAGGAATCTTCAAGAGACGCAGAGAAGCAATCAGCACTGAAAAAACATGGAGGAAAGGAAGCATCTAATCAACATGGGCAATTGGTATAAAATCTTTTAAAATATGCGTGCATGAAATTAGGGATGAATAGATAGGTAAAAGGATAAACAAAATTGGGCAAAATGTTAATAATTAGTGAAATGTGAGTAAACAATATATGAAAGTTTTTAAAAATCTGAAATAACTAAGCATACCTCTTATTGCTTTAACTGTGGTATACTTGCGTGATGCAGATTTAAGTTCATTTAATGTAGCAAATTGATATAGTCTTAAGCTTGTTTAATATACCAATTCACTTTTTGATGTTGAGTGTGAGTTTATCCTCTGTGAGAGAGGCAGAACGATAAGCAACACCAAAACAACATGGAGGAAAGGTAATGTCTAAAGAGAAAGTGTAATTCAAAAATGGATTGCTATTTGAATCATTTGATTGATATACTTCTAAAACAGCTGTTCTGTAAAATCTGTGAAATCTCCCCACATCATTATTATTAGTAATGGTACAGTAGTTTGCAAAGCAGAATGATTACATGCAACATGGAGAACTGACATAAAATCTTTTAAAAGTACATATGCATGAATGGATGATAGGCAGATAAAATTATAAACCAAATCTAGCAAAATGTTGGTATTCAGTAAAATGTGAGTAAATAAGTTATGAAAGTTAAAAATTATGAAATAACTAAATTTGCCTTTATATCTGTTACTTTAAGTATACTTATGTGGTATAGATTTAAGTTCATTTAATGTAGCAATGTGATATAGTTTTAAGTTCCTTTATTATAGCAATTGACTTATTAGGTCTTTGCTGTAAGTTTATCCTAAGAAAACTGATCCATGTAAAGATAACCTTTTGAATGTACAAACATGTACCTTCCAGCGCTCAGCTAAGTATTTGAAATTCACCTTTTCTTCTTCTTTCTCATATTTACTGGCCTTATGAAATACATACTTGTAGTTCTTTTCTTATGTGGACTGGTAGGTGAGGCCAGGTTTAAGAATCTCAACAAAGACACAGCAAAATATAAGAAAAAAAAATTTTGTCAAAAATCCCAATATTGAAGGGGTCTGTTAGACTCAAAAAAAGAGGCATTAAGATTTGACCACTGTGGCCCGTTCGAGGAACAGGAAGCTGAGCTAAAGAGTAGTGATTTAAGGGAAATGATTCAGATGCAGAAGATTAAATATGTTAAGTACTGTATGGTCTCTCTGACTTGGGAAACCCAGAATACGGGCATTCTATGGAACCACATGATGTGATAGCCGGAGTTAGGGTGTAGGGAAGGGGAGGGTGTGGGAGGGTCAAGAATGAGAAAGGATTGTAAAGTTGATGTGATACATATGTGCACAAAATACTCAAGTTTATTGTAAACATTATGTACTGCATATGTATATTAATAAAAAATAGTGGGGAAAAGAAAAGAAGAACAATGACAAAGACTGGAGCCTGAAGATCAGTGAAGGGCAGACAGGCACAAGGCAAGACTGGAACAAATCTGTGACGAAGATCTGTGATGTGTAGCAAGTCGACGTCTGTAGAGGATTGCGAAGGCGAGAGCTTTCCCAGGGGAAGAAGCTGTAACAAGCTTCCCTCTTCCTTCCTTTTATACCACTGGAGTTCCTGTTGGCCTTCCCACATCCGGGTGGGTTCTCTTCCCTCATTGGCTGGCCCGCAAATCCCTCACACTCGAATCCAGGCTGGTTCTCAATTCCCAGTCTCGGCGTGGTCCCTAATCCTAATGGAGGCGTGGTTCCTAACTCCCTCAAGTTGACATAACCTCATCAGTGGTCACAGTGTTGAATCTAATCTCCAATGCAATAGTACAAACATGGGACTTTTAAAGGTAATTTGGTCATAAAGACTCTTCCCTTATGAATGAGATTTATGTTCTCATAGAAAGGGTCAAAGAGCTTGCTTGTGTCTTCTGCCATGTGAGGACACAGAAGGCATGATTCTGCAGGGACAGGCCCTCACCAGACACAAATTCTGCCAGCCCCTTGATCTTGGATTTCTCAGGCTCCAAAACTGTGGGCAACAAATTTGTGTGTAGTAATTACCCCGTCTAAAAGATTTTGTTATAACAGCTCAAATGAACAGCGATACCAAAACTTCCACCCTTCTCTACTCCCCCCCCCCACACACTGTGTAGTAGTTAGAGACATATTGACTCCAGTAAAAATAACCAGCTTTGTTCACTCAGATCACTGAGAATCAAACAAATCAAATGATCAGCATTTCAAAGGATCATAAGGTTCAAATCCCTCCCTTTGTAGACTAAGAAGATCAAATGTTTGTGAATATCCCCAGGCAGTGTAGTACTTGTTTTATACTAAAATATCCCAAGTAAACTTTCTTGCTTTTTTCATTATGGGATAAATTCAGTTTGGCAAGAAATTTGTGCAAAGTAGTTTATTTACAGGCCACCAGTTTTAATGTTAAAGTCAGCCAAATTCATTATTTTTGCATGTGGACAATATGAGAATGTACCTTTTAACTGAGGGAAGTAAAGTCTTAAAAACAAATTATACAAATAGTAAGCCTTAACTCTTTGTAAAACCATATTACATTAACTCTTTGTAAAATCATATTACATTAGAATTCATTCATTCCTGATGGAACTTCACTTACATCCTTTTCATAGCAACTATATTTATTCCTTTATGTATTTTCATTTATTTGTTTATTTATTTATTTACTGAGACAGGATCTTACTTTGTAGTCCAGGCTGCTCCTAAACTCACTATCTAGCTCAGGCTGGCCTAGAACTCACAGCAATCCTCCTGCCTCAGCCTTCTAAGTACTATGATTATATTAAGTTCCTATAAGCATATCTGAAGAGCTAAGATATACTAAGTTGTGTATGCCATACCTGAAAAGACCTAAAATCAACATTTTTCTTCCAAGTCAGGAGTGTACATGAGGTTGACCTCAAATAAATTTTCATGGTAATTTTGGAAAAGTTCTACTTTCTCTAAACTCTGACTTCCAGCAAATTCTCCCAAATTCCAGCCAGTGAGGACATTACTCTCAGGCCCTCTTCCTCTGCAATGGGGGTTTGGGGTAATATTGCTTTCCAGTGTCACCCAGGTATCTAGTAATCACTGAATTCTTCTGAAATCTTGAAAAGATGGCCTATTTTGAAAACTATAAATAATAAAGTAATGCTCTTTAAAACATGCAACATTCATAATACCAAAGTAAACGGCTGTGAACTATGAATGAATGTCCTTTCTTGGTCTTGATTACTCTTGGTGCTGCCCTACCCTTTAAAAGGCAAAGTCAACGTCATTTCGAGCTATCAGCTTCTGACTCTAGTAGGGACTGCTGTGACGCATGGCATAGGTAGGGAGCACAGACACGAGGTACTTGGATGGATTCTGTTCTCCAAAACGATCTGTGTTCATCTTGAAGTCCTCAGACAGACACTAAATGAAGAGCCCATTGTTCATATTTTGATCTTTTCAGTGACATTCACCCACAGTCAAACTCATTAGGGTGTACACAAACAAACAGAAGGATCCTGGGTAAACAGCAGGGGAAGTGCAAGGGGGGGCAGCTATCTGACCAACTTTTGCTCTCTATTCACTGGTTTTCTCAACTTTTTTCAGTAGTAATCAAGAATTTTCCAGTAGCTAGCTAGAATACTGTGGTTTCTATATAGATAGAATATTTAAATATTGTGTAAGTTTAAACTAACCACAACTCACATCTAACAACATTCCCTTGAATCTCCCCTGAATCCTTTTTGGGAAATTAGGTGGTAGAAAGAGTGAAACAGATTAGTGATATTTGATCTCTATTTCAGAGACACATGTCAGGCCACAAGTCATACAGCACACATTCCTGGCCCTCAGCAGGTGTCCACGGCTCTCAAATGCCTACTTCCCTCTTCCTCAGCCTTGCCCTTGTGAAATCCTTTAAAGTGGCACTGACTCGGCTCTGAAATGATTGGCCTTTGCAATTCAGCATGGGCACCTTGGATTGCATCCTTCAGAGACAGCTGCCAGCACTCCCCAGGTGTTGGAAGCAGGTGGTTCTGTCACCAAACACCTGAAACCTCACCCTGCAAACCGTGATGTTAAGTCTCACATACCTGGGACGTCATCAGAGAAATAACATTCCACCGTGCTGGTGCCGCCCACAGCCCTCAAAAGGCAACTTGGCTTGATTTTTGTTTTCTAAAGCAAAGCAATTCATTTTACTCTTGAGTTGTTCTAAACAGACAAAAAATACTTCTGAAACGTGCATTCAACGAAAAAATACAGTGACAACATTTGTCTTCTTCCTTTTCATATTTTAAGTTAAACTTTTAGAAGTACAATTTTCTTAGGTTTCTGGATGGCTTTGGTAATTTTTTCAATTATGGGAAATAATATATCACATAAAATGTATTATTTGCCATTTTTCAGAATACAACTCATCAGCATTAATTACATTCATAACATTGTGCAACCACCACTAGTTTCCATTTCCAAAACTTTTTCTTCACTTCAAAGGACAAATTTAAGCTTATAAATAGCTCTAGACTTAATAAAGCAGATAAAAGGGTGAGAGCAGGCTGGAAATGGTTGATCAAGGGGATGCGTTTTATTCTGAATGGAGACAGACGATTTAGGTCTTTAACTGAGTGGTCGAGCCCAGAGCTCACCACCACACCCAGATTAGGGGTCAAGTTCACATCCAGGACAACGCTCAGGGCAAACACTTCTGAAATTCCTCCCCTTCACATCACCTGGCACCTTCAGCGGTTCCCTCATTTTCAATTCCAGGAGGCTACCTCGCCAGTGTTTCTATTTTGCTTTGTTGTTGTGGTGTGTGTGTAGAATATACTGCATCAAAAACAAAACAAAAAGATTCAAGACACTGTTATGCCACAACTGTGCATCAACTCAAGTCTTAAAGCCCAGAATTGCTTTATTCTTTAGACAGGGGAGCATATTTACTTTGACTCATGAAAGAGGAATTACTCTTTGCTTTCGGCCAGTGTGAAGGTCCTAGCTCTTGTCATTGGTGGCATTGAAGGGACAGTTTGTGTTTGAAGTTCAGGCCAGTGTCTCCAAGCCTGGATGAGACAGGTTGGCCTTGTTTGAGTTTACCTGTGTTAAGTGCGCTGACACTGCTGTTGCCTACTGAAAACAGATATCTAGAAGGATTTGTGGGCTGTGGCTCCCAAATTCCCCCACATCCCACTCACCCTGATGATGTTATCCACCTAATCCAGGGCTGACGGTGGATCCTCCGAGGACTCTGCCCTTGGATATAACTGTATCTATGGCAACAGGAAGACGTTTTTGTGAATAACTAAGGGGAAAAGATGTTCAAATCTCTCCTTCTAAACTGTCAGTGCATAAGTTATTTCTGGCTTCAAACAGTAATTTTAATGAATACATATTTTTACTGCGTAAACACCCCAGCACTCTCTTTCGGAGTTATATGTTCCCAGGGTACATAATGGAAGGTGTGTGGTTTCAGTTACGCACTTGGGGAAAATGCTGTGAGTCAGAAGAGTCAATTATGCAAGGAGAGAGAGAGAGAGAGAGAGAGAGAGAGAGAGAGAGAGAGAGGCAGAGAGGCAGAGAGGCAGAGAGAAAGAACAAGAGATTGTGAGCGTGCATATGTGCATGGGGGTATATGGGTGTAAGTGTGCGCACATGCATGCATGTGTGTGTGCGTAAGTGTGTGTGTGTTGGGGTTTCCAAGCAGTGGCGGTCACTGGTATTTGTCTGATTATTACAGCATGGAATGTGGTCATCTTGAAAGACTTGGTGTTTAATGACAATGTGACCAAACCCTTGAAGTCGAGGAGGATTTGGCCTGTTGATTGGGGGTGGCATCGCTGTTTTCCAAATCATTTCTGGCCAAGCTGGCTCCCCCAGCTAGGGTTATTATTCAAACTGGAAAGTTTTCCAGTTTGTGCAACTGGTGTGTGCAAGGCATACTCTACCATCAGATTTGGCTTGGGTGGTGTGCAGGCACCAGAAGGCCAGGGGGCACATAGTGGCTCCCTCTCAGGCTGTGTAGGGCCTGCACCCAGCCTAGCCTCTCCTGACCACCTCAGCAGCTCTGCGTTGGACGGTGGGGCCGCAGAGTCCTGTGAATGACACGGGGTCTCAACACCAGCCTGAAGTCTTTTCCTGAGTTCTCATCACCTAGCTCTGCCCAGATGCTCAGGACTGTGGTGTCCTGGGTTCCTGGGACAGACAGTGCTCCCAAGCTCAAGGTCATTGCAGGGATGGGGAGGACAGGCCACGTCCTGATGAGCTGAGATCGGATTACCTGGGGTGGAGTGAGGACAGGTGCGAGGCAGGGAGCGGGAGCTGGGAAGGCTCTGCGGGACGTGCAGGAAAGGGCGCCTCCCCTCCCAACGCAGTGGCGGCTCTTCTTGGCTTGTTCTCACAGGATCACTGAGCATCTCAACTCATCCTGGAGACAGTGCTTGGCAAGGGCACACAGACCAGGACACAGACTTTCCGTAAGGTCAGTGGACACTCTGGGGTCTTCTAGGTGCCATGGCCTGTGCTAGCTGCAGGGACAAGCAGCTCTTGAAGGTCAAGGACTCATCTTCACCGGTCATTGGAAAGAGGGCTCAAGAAGACATTTACAAAAACCCAGGTCTTTCCACCAGGCCCTATGTTCACACTGTCTGGTTCCGAATGATGTCCCACAGGCAGAGGGAACAGGGAACAGGAGGAGAGCCCGGGATGGGCTGCACACATCCTGCTGTCCCCTCTCCAGTAGTGGCGAGCGCAGCACCTCGCCTGCAGCCTTGGCTGCTGCATTCTAGCTGCTGCTGCAGAGTCGAGGAGCACACGGGCGAGGGAGGAAGTCAATGCAGGACACGAAGCCGGTCTGGCTGGTGTCTGGCCTCAAAAGTGCTTAGCCACATTTGGGCTAAGTCTGCTCAGTGCCTCAGTTTCCCTCTTTAAGTGGACACCTGTGCCTGGAGTCTGGATGGACTCAGTGGCACTTTAGAGAACATGTAGTATGACTTATTCTAAATGGTTATCAGGGTGTTGATGGGCACACTGGTGGCACATATGGCCACTGTCAGGAAATGATGCCAAGAACAACAATTCTTTCAAGACAGGAGAGAGAGAGACAGAGGGAAAGAGAGAGGCAGAGGACCCAGGAGCAGGTGAAGAACAGGAAGGACATGTCCAATATGCAAGAGGAAGCAGGAGGAGGGAGAGGCCACCGAGCAGGGAAGGGACCCTGCGGGAGGGAAGGACTGGAAAGTCAGGAGCTTGTATTTGTATTTCTGAGCTGCACCATCCTTCAGGTAAACTGAAATACTGAACCTAAGACAGCCAGGAAGCTCAGGGCACAGTTTCCTTGAGAAGGGACCAGGGGTGCAGAGAGGGCATTACTGGAGGGAGTGGTGCCTGGAAGAGATGAAGGAGGCCTCACTCGTTAGCAAAGGAGTGCTCCGTACCCTTGCCCGGGGAAAGCCGTACTCTGCCCTTACTGCTGCTGGCCACAGAGCCCGCCTGGACATCTGTCCTTCACCTCTTGATTAAGAAATATGGAGATCTTGCATTCTTACAATCACCTGAACTCTCTATTTTCTTCATTTCTTTTTGATTTAGAGAAATTTCTTTTTTATTTCAAAACAAGCCATCACTCAGGAAGCAGATGCATGTTCATGTGATTAGAAGCAGGCAACCCAGGTATTTCTAGATTGCAGCAGAACTGTCACATAAATTGTCAGCAGCTGGCATGAGCTATCTCCTAAAGGACAGGCTGATAAGGCAGCAGCCCAGTCTGACCATTTTCTGCTATGATAGGGAACCCTAACTCTCAGGTTTCATTCATGTGTAAGGATACAGAATCAGTCAACTCAAATGGTTCAAATATTATTTAAGCAATTGTGTATTCTGCCTTCTAGAAAGGAGCTGTCTACAGGAATCTCTGCCCTTGAACTTGTACAAAAGCCCTGAAGACACAGGAATAAGCTCTGGAGCTGGAAGATGAGCGAGCAGAGGCGCATCCGACACCTCATCTCGCTGGCATTTCACTTCGTTCTGAGTCCTTTCTCCTGTTTCCTCCAGTACATTTTCTGCTCATTTCTGCAAATGGGCACCCGGATGAGTCAGCAGCAGCTAAGTGCACTGTGCCCCACAGGTGCCGTGATTTCGTGACGTATGCCTTGGCATTTAAATGGCATGTGACCCCCTGCGTCAGATGCACAGCAGGCACTGTTCCTCTTCTCCAGGTCTGTGTGGTGACGCATCGGACCAACCTCGTAAAACCCAGGATTAAAACTACAAGCATGTTTGTATGCTTGGTATAGGACTGTGGGAATAACATTAGGATATGGTTATTCCAGGGCAGGTGGGTTTAGTCTCTCACATAGGTCCCAAGCTAGAGGCTCTGTCAGTATCACGACAGCAGAAATGGGGTGCGGGATGCCATTAGCCCCTGGGCCAAAGCTCTTGATCCAGCATGTTCTGGGGGCTGGGCCAGACAAAGGGCCTCTTCATGGCTGCCGTGAAGGCTCTCAGGGAAGCCTAGGATGCTGGTTGGTTGGAGAGCTTAGCAGCTATTGTGAAGACCTCAGGCACAGGGGTTTGGAGCTCTCGGCAAGAGAAGCGGGCGACAAAGGGACCCAGCAGTGCCACAGGAGCGTGGCTTGTGCTTGTTTCTTTGGGCAGCTGATGGTCCTCCTGTTGGAGACTGAATTGTCACTAACGGTGGCAGGACCCTGAAGGTCAAAGGCTGTCCTCACGTTTCTCTTCTGGGCTTTCGTGGGTAACAAGGTGATGCCGATTGTGTGCCGGAACTTTTGCCTCCTTGCTCATTGAAAGCCTGTGAGATGCCTCCTGCCTATTGCTCTAGTGCTTAAAAGAACTCCATGTGACACCTATGCGCATCAAGAGCCACCAGCCACATCCCACCATCATGAATCACAGCAGAGAATGGGCTGCTCTCCTTGGTTGTAACCATCACTAGTGGAAGGGATGACTGGTTGGTAGAGACAAACTCAGAGTCTACACAGTGCCCGGCAAACAAGACACACAGGTAGGCACTTCTGGGTGGGCATGAGGTAAGAACGGGACTTCCAGCAGGACTCTGAGAGGCCCAGAGGCAGGGAGACTCTAATGACTGTCCAGGAGACTGCTGTATTTTTTCAAAAAACAACAGGTTGCAAGCCCTGACTTGGTCAGTGAGAGAAGCAGCAGAAGATGTGCGTGGAAGGCAACGTGCTACCCAGTGAAGCCTCCACCCGGGCTGGCACTCCAGAAAGGCGTGCCTGGCTGACGACTGGACAAGCACAACCCCTTTGCTTGTGTCTTAGTTGGTTTTCTGCTGTTAAGGGCACCCAAGACTGGGCTGTTTATAAGAAAGAGGATTATTATCCTCACAGTTCTGGAGGCTGGGAAGTCGAAGAGTTGGCTTTTGGCAAGGGCTTCATGGAAAGGGGAAAGGCAAGTTAGGGCTTGCAGAAAGAAGTGGGAAAGGGGCCCAGGCTTGGGATTGTGACACCCCACCTCAGGCAAAATGGTTTATCCCTCTCCAGGACCCAACCAATGACTCTTGGTGGTGACTTCACCGGAGAAGGGTGGCAAGAGAAGGTGGACCGGGCCAGTGAGAACTCTGACTTGCTGCTGAGTTTATTCTGTCTGGGCTCAGGCCCGTCTGGGGTCACTCGCTTCAAGCTGCCTGTTGCTAAAAAGAGAGATCAAAGAGCTGTGGCCTGGTGGTGGGGGCAAGAACCGTGTGGAAATTCAGGCTGATTGTAGGAGCCTGGGAGGTAAACCCGGCCCTGCCTGAAGACAGCAGCATGGCAGGGAGAAGGCATGGGACGTCTGGAGGTTACTAGTGAGGACTGGGAGTGGGGAAGAGCACAGTGGGATTCCAGGGCTCCCTGGGAGTCTGGGTGGGGGAGCCCTGGCATTGAGAGAACAGGCCGGGACCTTGTGTCTTCTTTGGCTGCTGATACATTTTGGTTTCTTCTTGAAGGTCCTACATCCTAGTAAGCCCCCAGCTTTGTTCACAACAGTCAGGCCTTGTGTTTTTCTCAGAAATAAAACTTTTATCTTGAAAAAAAAGAGTTCAATACAGTATGTCCTAACCACAGTTTTCGAATCTTTCCCAACGCGGTGGGGAGGACAGGAAGTCATGGGTTCACTGGGGCACGAGAACAAAACAACAGAGAAGTTTTCTCCTAATTTTTTTCCTCCCCTTCTGGGCTACTGTTACAACGTGCCGAAGACACACAGGAAATTTAGCCATGACTTGGCCGTGATTCCGCCCCCCCCCCCCCTTCCCTGAACCCTTCAGATGCACGGGGAAACCTGAGGAGGGGTCCTGGGGCAGAGCAGAGTGGGGACTTAGTCAGTCCCCAAGCGTTGGGGCAGCAGGGCGGAGAGCCACGGGCTTCTGAGGCTGCAAAGTGTGGGGCAGTCTGAAGGCACAGGGTGGCCCGTGGGGAGAACTGGCCCCAGAGCCCCCGAATTGCTAAGGACAAGCCAGTTGCCATAGGGGAAAGATCACGGGTAGCTTTTGGCTGTCTCTCAGCCTTCCCAGGGAAGGGCAGTAGTAGCTTCTCTGGGGCACCCAGCGGGGCACTCATGCGTGGGGTCCGCCCTTGATCCTCCCTTTCCACCACCCTGCAGGAACAGGCGGCAGGTCGCGCGGCTGGCGGGGCGGGGAGGGTGAAGGGGAGGCCGGCAGCGGAGCCCAAGGCCCGGGAGCCCTTGCAGGCCCCGCCAGGGCGTCTTGGGACTGGGTGACATCTTCCTAGGGAAGAGCAGGGGGCGTGGACACCATCTTAGAAAGGAGGCGGTGCGCGCACGCTGCGCGCGCCCCGGTCCCGCTTGGAGGGGGACGAAGGGCCCCCTCTCCGGATGGCCCGGACCCGCGCCTGCCGTCCCGGAGCCGCGGAGTCTTTGTCCTCGCGGCGAGCCCGGCTGCGCCCCCTGCTGGCGGCCCTCGGCCCTGCCGCTGTCTCCCGGAATTCCGGGTCTCGCCGGAACTTCCTGCGGCCACGCCGACAGGGGTCGCCAGGCTCCCTCGCCGGAATGAGGTGCTTCCACGCGAGCGTCCTTAGCCCTGCAGGGGCAGCCTTCTCTGCGAACCCAGACTCGCCGAGGAAGACAGAAGATTGGCTGAACAGGCTTCCGCCTGTTTTTTTTTTTCCAAGCACAGCAGAAACTTGGTCCCTGCGCTGACGAAAGTCTCAAAAATGGACGGATTTCACCTTTCCAAGGACGATTTCTAAGCTGCAGGATCTGTGCAGTCGGAAGACCTTTTAAATCAAGATATCACAGAGCCTTCGTTGGATGAAATTTAAAATGCCGAAAGTTCACTTTTTAAAACACACTGCCTAAATGTGACCTGAGCACTTCTGCAAACTGAAACGGAACAAGCACTTCGAGAGCCCTCCTCCGCTCCTTGCCCAGAGTTTCAGGAACCCTAAATCCTGTGGGGCACGGAGGAAGTTTATACTCGTAGGGAAGATTTTCAAATGCCCGAAGGACTAAACTCTATGTATCACGACAAAGCAGACTCCCTCCCAGCTCAAGGGCTCTGGAAGACAGATACTTGAGTTCCAGGACTCCCCCCACCCCACCCCCCCAGGGAAGATTTGGGGTCTCCAACCTGGGAGCCACCCTTTGCCTGCCACTGGCTGGAGGAGGGCGTCTATCTCCTGTAGTGCTTGGCAAAGTGTAAGTTCTCAGTAATTAAACAATACCCACATGAAACAAACATTCTACTTAAGAGAACCCTGCAATGAACACACCTGGCTTTCTAAAAGTAATAAATGAATAGCTCTTCTATTGAAAAAAAAAGGAAAGAAAAGGAAGATTAATGTTGCCACATAAGGCAGAAACAAAACAGAACTGTCCTCAACAATGTGTGCAAAAGCAATTTGATTCCGAGACTCTGAACAGAAGCTTTAGTGCATTCCGCAGCTCCTCACAAGGGGGAAAACAAATATTTCCACACCGGAAAAAATAGTCCTTTGCAGTGTGGCTTATTCTACCCAAAAGAGAAATATGACCACAAATCACTGCTTAGTGGGAAAATGCATATCTGCCTTTCCTTTAAGACTTGGAGGGTATGGTAAACACAAATTCCCTCAAGAACTGAAGTAGCCCACTTTCCATTGCTGGTTCAGGTAGCAGTAGAAAAACTTCTTACTTACTAATTCTGCCTGCATTTTCTGCTTTGATGATCTGTTAAGGTAAAAACAATATTAGAATTCTGGACTCTGGCTTATACTGAACTTGCATTTGCACCTGTTCTCTGTCTTCCATTTCTGGGTTGATTTCCCTAAGACTTAACAAAACAAAACAAAAGTCTGATCCGTATAATTTATCATCTAGGTTTGAAAAAAACATGTGAAGTGATCTGGTGTCAAATCAATGGGGAGGGGGAGACAACCTGCCCCGTGATATATTCTATTCATACAAATGACTTTTTCTTTTGATAAACATACTCTAAGTATGAGTGAGTGAGCAGTTGAGGTCGGCTGCTGACTTGGATTGAAGGTGACCTCTGCTAGTTGGAAGCCTAGGGAACTGTTGGCCTGACATTTTAGAAGAACACTTCTGGCCAGACTTGGAATCCCTGGAATGAAATTGAACTATGTTCAATACAAAAACATCATTAATTCAATGATTTTATTCAAGTGAAATTCACTCATTCAGTTACTTTCTAAATATTGATTAAAGCCTGCTTTGTGTAAGAAGCTGCCACTTTCTAAGAGGCCACTGATGCAGAATTGGGCATGAGATGCTCACATGGAAAATATGCCCCAGGGCCTTGGATGTGCAGCATGCTCCTGCCTTGCTACAAGATATGTTACCTAAGACCTCAGAAGCCTAATCCCAGAGTTTTAGGCTGTGGCTTGCTTTTGAAAATTCCAGCTCCAACTGCTTCTTTTATTTGCTTTCTGACAGCAGCCTGAATCTACCAAAAGTATGTTGCTAGGGTTTAAGACATGACAAATACCGCGTCTCACGGGGGCAAAGGCAAGAGGTCAGGTCCAGCTTGACTTGTGGTAGTGGCAGAGCTGAGAACCAGCCTGCTGACATAGAAGCTCCCATCTGTGCCCTCATTCCTACAGTGCAAACAGCTAATAGCTCCTATTACTCTTTGTTCAAACAAACAATAGCCTTTATGAAGACGAAGACCAGGATCAGGTGGGTCAAGGAGCTTAAGGCTGACTGTTTCCCCAGGAGGAGGAATTCACATTTAGAGTGTGGAAAACGGCGGAATGACGATCTGTTCTCAATAACACATAGACATACTTGTGATTGGATTTTAAATATTTGTTATCGCTTCTCTTTGACTTCCTAAAGGAAAAGCTGAAGCGTGAGGAAAGGGTGGCGCAAAACTGGGAGTCATATTGTCCCCCAGCTTAATCTAAGCAGGAGACTGTGCTCCTTGTCAGTATTTTGGGAGTCTGGACATCCTTATTAAATCACAGGATTAAGTTTGTGGCTAAGGAAGGCTGTTAAATGAAGGATGGACTAAGATGTGCCCTGGCCACTTGATTCCTCACAAATGACCAAGGACTCTTTTCCGGCCTGCCTGTGTTCCATGTGCATCTGATCTGAAACCTAATCCCCTGGGAAATGTAGGAAAGACTTTGTGAACACAGTGCATTATTCTATTAAATAAGATCAATTCAGGGCTCCTTTTCAGAAGGGATCCACAGGCAAGCATGTCTGATGGAACCCTGAGAGAGTATATGGTTGCACTTTTACTTGTTTTGGGTTTTAGGCTTTAAAAAAAACTATTGTTAAAGTTACTGTAGCTAAAACAATGATTTTATCTTTTGCAAGTCAGTCTTTTGCTTTTGCAACTTTTCAAGGCAGAAAAGCATTTTATCTATAAACCCATCATCCTCTACAATTTGACATAATTTTCTTCTGGTTGGTGGTAGAATTTGAATTATTCATCTTATGTTTTAATGTGCCAATAAAAGCTGACATTAAAGAATAATGAAGTCTCCCTGTCCACATCCACACACAAGCACTCAAAATAGCCTTTAAGATTCAAATCTTAGTGAGATTAATGTTAAGGCAGATATAGACACAATTATCCTTCACTTCTTTATCCCACAGAGATGGAGGCCAGGTAGGAACAACTACATTGCTATTAAAACAGGAAACATTGGCCAAGTGAGGAATAGCCGGTCATATTTTACAAAGGCTTTTTATATCCTTAGATTGAAGGGTTACCCCAAAATAAAATGAGATTGAAAAAAAGGAAGAAGGAAATCTTTGGGTCTGGAGAGTTAATGTTTTCTAGATAATCACTTGGATGGAACCAAGGTAGTGATCCTACAGATACCTGGTGACCAGTTCACGCAGTCTGCTGCCAGCTGGTTAAGTTACTTCCCTTTGGGTCCAGTGTCATTCAAAGTCTAAATATGTGATCCTAAATATTATTCATAAGATTCTGGCTTCCAGGACTTTCAGTCTGTGCAAGGCTGGGCCACCATTTTTGTAGATACCCACTAACTTGATTTGGGGAGACTAGAAAGGAATAAAGAACACTAACTGGATGATGGATATGAAGAACTCAAAGGAGGTATCTATGAAGGACGTGCTTGCTGGCATCCCTTGATGACGAGACCAAGGCTCCGGGGTGAGGTGGGGGGGGGGGGAGGCAAGATGGACCTTGTCTTAGTTCTTTACTTGTTGCTTGGACAGAACACCACGTTGCAGCTTAGGTGAGTAAGGATTTTTATTTCAGCTCACAGTTTCAGAAGGTCTCCCACAGTCCATTCGTGGGTGGCAGCAATGGTAGAAACACAGGGCAGAGGCTGGAGGGCTGCTCCTGGCATTGCGGACAGAAGCCAGGTGAGCCAGGAACATGGATCTCTGGAGACTCAGCCAAGGGAGATACAACTCCCATACCTGTGCTGACCAATGTCCAGGCCAGCCAGGTGTCAACCAAACTCTATAGGCATGGCCAGTGCGACTGAAAAGCTGAGCAGATCACTGTATGTAATCCCGCAAAGCCCCACGTGGAATGGCTGCCTTTTGGGGAGCTGGTTGTAGAGCTGCTTAGGAATGCGTTATCATCCTGTTAGGAGATTTTAAAACACTAAGGAAGGCCTCATAGTACTAAATATTTAAGGAGAAAAGAAGGTATTTTAGAATCTTTGGGAATTATTTTCACATAACATCGGGTGACAAATAGAAAAACCGGTGTGGTGGGTCCCACAAGTCTTTCCTATTTCTTTCTGTCCAAGATGAGTTCACAGTTGTTCTTGTAGCAAGAAGCCATCTGCAAAGAGCATGTGATCCAGCCGGCCTCAGGTGTTAATGAGCGGAAGAGTCACAAGGGACGTTACTTAAAGCTCGGAGTCCTGTGTCTGCTCAGGATGCTCACGTGCAGAAGTTTGCACTGGAGCATGGGAACTGCATTTTTTGCCAAACACTTCCAGCTCCGAGGCCACAGATATAAGGACAAGGCTTTAGGAATCGTGGTAATTGTATCATTTCACAAATTAGAAGACAAACATGACTTAGAGTCTGTCTATCCAGAGAAGCTGGAGAGACCATCCTTTCAAGAAGTGAAACTTGATTTAGGAAATGTCATTGTAAGTCTTCCATGAATTCAACAAACTTCAGAAGGTGTGCTACTTGCAAAGCTGTACTCAGCGGGGTAGAAATTGTGCATGAGATTCAGCCCAACCTTAACACAGCAAATTCTCCACAGGTTTCCTGTAGCTAGTATTCTTAGGTGTGGAAGGTGCAGCGATTTACGTGCGTGATTGCTGTAGGCTCCTGTGAGCACCTGAATTACTCTCATCTCTTAACGGCTCTCTTGGGTTAGGGTTATAGCTGTCTGAGCTCAGCCTTCCTTCTTTGGTTTCTGAAAGCCTTCACCCCACACACGAGTCCTTGCTTCTGACTGCTTTTGTCTGTATCCACGGTTTTGCCACTTATTTAAAGCTTCCTGGATGTTAGACCATATCCACACATTGCAAAGTGACTGTGAAAATTATTGTCTAAACTGAAATACTTCTCCAAGTAAATGAAAACAATATTACAGTTATGGTGAGGCAACACGGACAGTCTAGGGGCAAACAGTGATGTATTATTGCCATAATTACATATCTGTATTGTCAAAGGAACAAGGATTACGTCACATGTGCAGGAAGGGACAGGATCCCGGATCAGGTCAGTTAACTCTATTGGTTGAATTGCACCTCCCGAAATTCACATCTACACAGGAACTCATAATGTGACCTCTCTGAAAGGATAACTCAACATGTAATTTGTTGAGTCCATATTAGGTTAGGGTAGGACCTATCCCAGCAACTGGGATTTTCCTAACAGTAGAGAAGAGGCATGGGGTTAAATTTAACGAATAAGTACAAGACTTGTACTTAGAAACTATAAAATATTGTTAAAGAAAATAATATAAAACCTAAATAAATGAAAAGGTGACCTGTGTTCATGGACCTGACTACAGTATAATTAAGAGGGCCCAAGGCAATACTTCCCAATGTGATCTACAGATTTAACATGATCCCTTCTGTGTTAGTTACTTACTTGGTAAGTGGCAAGGTAATATGCAGTTCTTGAGAGCCTTCTCCGTTTGCAAGCAGTAAAGCAAAAGCAACTCTGTATCCCTGGGATTCCCACACTACCGGAGACTCAAGCAGCGTGTGTGGTGGTTCACCACCTCTCCCTAGTTGGGCTAGTTAAAACTGTTCTCATCCTGGGGAATCCCTTGAAAATTGTGAGGTCCACCAGGGGCTCTTCCAGACGTGCTCTCCTTAGCATGCAGCTGTGGATTGGACACAGGCTTTTTATCCGGCAAGAAACAAACATCAGATGAAGTAGCTGGCTTTCAAATAGCGGGAATAGAAGTGTGTCATTACTGACACACCCAAAGACACACTAAACTTCTTACTACACCCCAGTGTGTAAGGAAAGAGAAAGGAACGAAGGAAGGAAGGAGAGAAAGAGGAAGAAGAGAGACAATGAAAAGCTCTTGGCTTGGTCTGGCCTGGTAGTGGTGGGGTCATAGGTGACTGCATGCCAGAGCTACCCTCATGAGCTGTGAGCAATGTGACCTACTTAAATGTCAAACTGAAAGAGGCCACAGCCCTTTGCCATTCAGCAGAATGACAAGGGATTAGGGAAAGTGAGGTACATGTGTGCTGTGTGAGTCATCAGCATTTCTGGAGTGTCTGTGCTTCCCACGCCGCGGCTCTCACTTCAGTATCTAAGGCACTTGGAGACTTTCTTCCCTATCGCTGGTGACTAAGGAGGGGAATATTTCAAGCTCAGTTCACAAACGTCTTTACCCAAAACCCAAGTAGCAGACCGGCTCCGCACGGTGTCACATTCCTGCTGGTGACCTAGAGGACTGAAGGTCACTTGAGAATATAAACACTCTCAATGGACAGAACTTTGAGAAACTGTGGCATTGTCCACAGAGCCTAGGAGAGATTTAGTCTGGAAACTAATCTACACTAATTTACCTGGTCAATAGTTTATCTAATGACTATATATATTCTATGTATATCTATGGTATGTATAGACTCAATATGTATATGTAAATATATAAACTAGAAACAACAAAGTCTTTGTGAACATGCACACGCACACAGAGAAAGAGCAGGGAGAAAGAGAAAGACTTCTACAACAGGCTGTCTTCAGTCTTGAACTACAACACTGGCTCTTCCCGGCTTCTCTAGCCGGCCCACACGTCCTGCTGAGTTTGGTCTTAGGAGTCTCCACAACTGTATGAACTAATGTGTACCTGCCTAGTCTATCTATCTACCTATCTACCATCTACTTATCTACCTATCTATCTATCCATCTACTCACCTATCCAGACACACACACACACACACACACACACACACGCCATATCCTACTGATTCTGTTTCTCTAGAGAATCCTAACAGTTGTCCTCAGACAAGACCAGGGAAATCTCAGACCCCACGGGAATTGACATTTGGAGCCTTGTGTGTGGGAGTCCCGCCCGTTTGAAGTGGTGGCTGACAGCAACATAAACCTGATGGTGGGAAGAAGTCGTAAATATCAGCATGGCCATGCTCAGCTGCACAAATCCAGGCAGCGGCCCCACTAGTATCTCCCTCCTCGCCTAGTCGTGTCTGCAAACTACTTTCCCTTTGACTCCCCTCTTTCTTCTTTTTCATTTTCTTTTTTCCTGTACTTGGGATTGAACCTAGGCCTCCACGCTGAGCAACAGCCCCAGCCCCTTTTTGTATTTTTAATTTGAAACAGAGTCTTGCTAAGTCATTAAGTCAGGCAGGCTGGGCTCCAATTTGTGACCCTCCTGCCTCAGTCTCCCAGCATGCTGAGATTATTGGCTCGTGCCGCCGTGCCAGCCTCTCTCGCTGTTACTATTTCATTTGTTTATTGTTAACTGTAACGTGGTCCATCTTTCCCACCGTTCCTTCTTTGTCCTGGAGGCCACCAAGTCTCAATTCTCTGTTCATTATTGTCTTAATTTCATTTTTAATTTCTCCACATAATTATGACTCCTTAAACCGTACTTAAGTTTCACACATTTTTAAAGTTTCTGTAAGTAGTATCGTATTTCAAGCAATTACTCTGTTGCCAAAGCTTAGGTTTCAAACATCCCCTGCAGGTGTCGCTGCGCGTAGCTCCAGGCATTCATTTGCCGTGGGGTAAATTCCTGTCACATGAATACAGCATTCGATGATGGGAAGACACTGCTCTTTGTTTTCCCCCCTTTTTCTTGAGCATACTATAATACGACTTTAATATTAGTTCTGTACATAATAACTGTTATGACTTGACTCTGGAGTGTCCCCCAAAGGCCTCCTGTACCTCTGGATACTGTGTACTGTCGGGAGGTGGGACCTGGCTGATTGGCACGCATACTCGGGGCTTGACCTGGAGGGGTGTGTGCTGGTTCCTCCCTCCCTCCTAGTCGTGGCTGTGTTCTGCCATTCTACGAGGAGCTCTATCTCTGGCTCCAGCCCTGTCCCATCCTTCTCAGCCAACTGCCTTTAAATAGATGGTGACCTTCTAAAACTGTGAGCTAAAATAAATCTTTCTTCCCTAAAGGTGAGACTTTCAGGTATTCTGTCCCAAGGCCAGAAGGGAAACTAAGACAGTAAATGTTGTTCATAAGCCTTAGACGTTCTCTGTATATTGGTTTTAATGTAGGATAGACTGATTTGAGAATTGGCCAATTTTCTACGTAGTTTCTTTGGAAACTGAAGAGTTGAGAGCCGGAGACATTGTGAGTCTGCTCTTCTGGTCTCATCAGGCCTCTGTCCAACAGAGATCTGTTCCTCAGTAAGTATTTCTCCCAACTGTGAGACCAGCTAGACGTCAAAGCCTCAGTGACACCCTCTGACAGCGAACCGTGATTGTGTCAAGTGTCCTCTGAGGTAAGACTGAGCTAGCTTCCTTTCGTGGAGTGATGATGTCGTTTTCAGGTCTCTTCTGCTTCATCTTCCCTGGTTTTGGTTACTAGCGCCACACCCTCTTACGGTGTGTCCACATGCGCGATGGCACTGCCATTTCTAATCTGTGCTCCTCAGGATGAGCAGCCTACGGAGAAGCTTTCAGAGCGCTTGGTGAGGAGCAGGATGTTCTATAAGCAGATATCGAGAAAAGCCAAGACATTCATAGGCCCAAGCAGGCCACAGAAGTACCATAGCAACGGATGAACGATAATTGCCGCGTTACAAGCTGTTTCCCCGGCTACGCAGTCTGCAGCCACAGCCCGTGCCACATCCTTGGGAGGAGCCCCAGGTCAGGGTGGGCTGCCACATGCAAGGAAGCCAGGCAAGTCCAGGAGGAAATGTGACTTGTGTTCCTTAATCCCTTTCACCCCTGCTTCCGTCTTACCTTTGCAAAGATCTCCTCATCACGGTCCGGGGCCCCCGCTGGGCACACTGGCTTACCCAGCTATCCCTGATCAACAACATGTTTCTTTGAAGGACTTATCTGTCACACTCGCATTCTTACCTCTACGGATGTACGGCTGAGTCGCTGCAGTGAGACTGCCAGGGAGTAACAATGGCACACTCTGTATCCCTACACACAAATATCAATAACGCAGCAGCCAGGCATGTGGCCCCTCACCACAGAGTCTGTGTCAGCTAGCCTGTAATATGTTTCCAAGTTGGTTTTGGAAATGATCACAGGATACACTTGGCTCCAACCCAACTTCCCTTTGACAAACAGCGACTCAAAGGGCTCACAGGATCTGTTAGACTCAACACTGACTGGAGACAAAACTCTTAACAAGAATCCCAAGAACACCTTGGCAAGTGTCAATGTGAGAGAGAAAAAATACTCCTTTCCTAAGGAGGACCAATGGCTTTGTCCCGCTCCATAATGTCCCCATGGATTTGAGATCCCCAGTCAGTGGGATCATCTTCACCACGGTGGGGAGGACAGTGGTGCAGGCAGCTGTGAAAGGTGGCAGATTTTTCCCACAGAGAACTCGAATAGTGTGTTCCTTCTGGAAAGAGACAAAAAGAGTGTGAGAGAGGGGTGCGGGAGCAGGGGGACCCCCTTTATGCCCTACTTCCCTAGCGGTTGGCAGTTGACATCATTGGACACCTTCTATGGTGCAAGTCCTTCTTACCTTTCAAGCCAGCAAGCACCTGAACAACCCAGCCGGACACTCAGGCTTTAAAAACAAACTTAACTGAGGTTCAAGTATTTTAGAACTTGCATGGAGTGATTTTAAAATTTCTGTTCCTTTTGCCATCTTTGAAGTGTAATCTAGATGCTAGAGGGTTGCTTTCTGGTTTCTCAAACTCAGTTAGTTTCCATAGTTACAAAACACTGTGCTCTCCCCAACCAGCAATCCATCAGGAAAGGTACACCAGCTGCCTGGTAACAACTAGGCTGTCTCCCGAATTTGCAGACTGCTTTAACATTATCCAAATATTAGAAAGTTGGGTGGCTGCCTGTTTTGTGCACTAGCTGACAATACTAATTTTGACTTAAATGTTTTCCAGGAAGCATGGTAAAGGGTAATTTGCACGGTAAACATTGAAGCATACGGCCCCAGTAATGGAAATATCAACCGAGGAGGTTGGAATGCAAGGGGCCCTGGGGAGTTCTCTCTTACTGGGCTGACTCCTTAGTCCAGTTGGCTGCTTAGAGGAAGGAAGCCGGTCAGGGGGGCATGTGCTGTGACCATCCAGGGCTAGGCGGTGAATCTGAAAGGGCTTGAGCTAAGTCCCCTCCTTACTATGAATATTAATTCCCTCTTAACTGCAGTTCTCCATCCATAAAAGAAGTGACTCGCAGCTTTGTTGGGAGGATTGAATGAGACAGAGGATTTAGTACAGTGCATGTTTACACTACATAAATGTTAATTGCTAAAGCCATCAAATCTTGTGATGCAAAACAGTGGGAAATGCGTTGCTAGATTTGCAGGAAGATGTCTCAGTGAATTTCTGATGGTGGTAAGATGACCAAGATCAGAAAAGCACGGAGCCTTGAATAAAAATTTGGTTTTGTTTGCTTCACCTAGTGAAGCAAGTAAATAGCTATAAGTGATGGCCCCAGAGCCCGAAGGGCATTTGAATGCTGGCATTGCGTCACAATAGATGTGAGACCTTAGGTAACTCACTCAGAGTTCACTCTACACATCTAGGTTTTCTTATCCGTAATAATGATAGCATATATCTCATTGGGCTGTTAAGAGGATTAAGTGGGTTAATACTTATAAGGGGTTTGGTCTGTATCTCAGGACCCGCCCCCCAAAACATCCATGTGTTGGGCCTCCTGACACACAGGAAGCAATTGTGCCCTTCTCACCACTCTCCTACCTCGGGGTCTGTTTTGTGAGCTGTTTCCAAGCTGCCACTGGAGGTAAAAGCGCAGCCCAGTCCCCATGACTTCATCAATCATTCTCCAGTTGTCTGAAGTCCCCCGAGCACGGCCTGACTACCTTCAGAAAGTAGTTTCAGAGCCTGTATTGCATTGAGGATCCATGCCTGAAGCAGTCGGGAGCAAGGGAGAGTGAAATTATCCTAACTTTTCATAATCAGCATTCACTCAGTCCTTGTCCAATACGTGAGCAAAGGCAAGATTCCTGTAGCAAAGACAGAAGGCTGAGGATAGCCAGCAGCACCTTCCTTTCCCAGCTTGGTTAGCATGGTAGTTCCCAACATGACCTTGACAATTCCTACTGATGTCAGGTTTGGGTGAAGGAGCAGTGGCTCTGCCACCTACAAGCAGGAATCCTAGCACAGGAGACAAATGTTGGGTGTTCTCTGCTGCTGGCGCTGCCAAATAAAAGCACCAATCCCAAACTCATAGGCCTGGACTCTGCCTCATGATCTGCATCTGGCAGAAATTTGGGGTCGCAAGGGACAAGTCAAGTTGTTAAAGCACAAAGAGGGAACTTATTGACCTCTTCAGCTGCTAAGGCATGGACTGGGTATCTGCCTCCTGGATATCTTACAAGCCAGAGCAAGGGAGAATCCTTTCCCAAATGACATTCTAACAGAGACACAGAGTAGCCTGACTCGGGACAGAGCTTTCACTGTGGCCAAGGGAAGGACCAGCCTGGGCTGTGAGTCCACGCTTGGCATGAGGTGGGGTGAAGAATTAGTCATTAGAGCCACTAGGCCCCTGGGACCATTTGCAATGAGAATTAAGTGAGGTTTCATGCATAAAAGAAGCTAACTACTGAATCCCTTGTGTAGCAAAACTGCACATCAATACACTAACTTCCACTGTTTGCTTTACACAGCTATGTTGAGCACGTATTTTGACAACAGGCACCTAAACACTGGTGTCTAGAACAAGAATTGACACACAAAGAAACCTTAAGCAGCCTTTGTTGAGTGACGGCAGAGTAACTGCATTACCCACCTCCCAACAGGACAGAGAATCCATAGGTACATGAGGCTTTTGGTGGACAGTCCAGATCCAAACCACAGCATTCCACCCCTGGGCCCCAAAGGACTCATATTAACTTCCTTATGCAAAATGCATTTAGTCCTTTTTAATGAGTTTCCAAAGTCCTAACACTTCCAGCACTGCGAAACACATTCCAAGTCCAAAGTCTCCTCTGAGATACAAGGGAAACTCTCCACTGTAAGCTGCTGTGAAAACCAAAGAGTGAAGTACTTCCAACATACTATAGCACAGAGTGAATATTCCCAATCCAAAAGGGAGGAACAGGAGAATAGAAAGCAAATGGATCAAAGCAAGATCCAAAACTAGCAGGGCAAGGGGTGAAGCCATATCCACCACCTGAACGTGAGCTTCAAGGAGTTTGGATGGCCCTGCCCATCCAACGTCCCCTGGCTACAGCCCTCAACCTCTCTCTTTCAGGTTGGATCTGCTTGCAGCCTACAGCTTTTCTCAGCCAATAATCCACATTTCTGGCTTCCTTAAGTCTCCACTGCACCTTAGACTTCTCCTTCACAATTTCACACAATGTCCTCCCAGAGGCACATGGCCTGGCCTCGAAGACCTTCCTCTGAAATTTGGTCAAACCTCCACAAACCACAGTTCTTGCCCTCTGCAAGCTTATAAAGCCAGGACGATGTGGACATTGCCAAGGTCCACCTCTGGCTTGAGAAGTAGCCTGGCCACCTTGGGTAATTGCTGCTGAAGCCTTTGAGTTCTTAGATGGTTGAATTCCAATAAATATTTTTTTCTTTGTGGCCCTACAGGATGTTCTGAGGTGCCATTACCAGAGCAAGGTCCTTGGCCTTTCCACAGATGAGTTGGTAAATGGTGGTGTCTTCATGATTTTTGAGATTCTCTCAAGACATCTTTCCTACAGTCCTGATTTTAAGTACTTAGCTTCTCTTAAAAGTTAACTTTTTATCATCCCCATGCTCTTTGCCCCATCTCTGTAGACCCTTTCAGTCTGACGAAACTGAAAAGTTTTTGTATCATTTTTCTCTGCCATTTTGTCCTCCTGGTTTTCACCATAGAGTTGGCTAAAAGTTGCAAATGGCACCCAAATGACAGCCTGGATACTGGACTGCCTTGAGATTTCCTTGACCATATTAAGTAATCCACCTCCCTTAATCTGTTTCAGGTAGTCTTTGGACAAGGACAAAACATTAGCAAACTTTTGGCCAGAATCCAACACTCATGGTTTTTAAAGCAATTTCCAATACTCTTCTCCTTCCTATCTGAAACTTTTTGAGACTGGACTTCTCAATTCACACTTTGATCAGCATTCTGGTCTTCTGTGCTCCAACTAGAATCTCTCATCGAGTTTGGCTCAGAGCACTCCAAGACTTCTCCAGCTGGCATCCTCCAGCCTTTTCAAACTCCTCCCCGAAACCCATTCCAAAGGCTTCCAAATCACATCATTAGGCAAAGTCACAGCAATGACCACACTTCTCCGGTATCAGTTTCTGCCTTGATTACTTTCTCGTTACTGGGGCAAAATACCTGACATCCGCAACTTTAGGGAGGAAAGATTTATTTTAGCTCACAAGTTTGGAAAGTTATATAGTACCTTCACCGGCAGAAGGCTGAAAATGGTGGATCCACATGGCAGAGCTGGAGCCAGAGAGAGAAATCCTCATGGTATGGAAGAACAGAGCCAAGTCAGAGAGGAAGGGCAGAACCACGCCAAACCCCTTCACTGCTCCTTCCAATCAGACCTCACCTCCTACTGGTGGACGGTATCCATAGGCCTCTGAGGCTTTTGGAGAACACTCCAGATCCAAAACAGGGCAGGCTCTGATTTCATCTACAGAGTTCCACCCTCATGACCCCTTCTGACACCGTGTCCTCGAGTACAAGTGTGTCTACATATGAAGTCTGGGCACCACAAGAATCAGACCACATGTTGGCGAGTTACTTGCCTCTCTGTGCTGTACGTTCTTTGTCTGTGATTGAAGGACAACGGCTAACAAAGAGAAAAGCAAGGCAGTGGAGACATCACCAGAAAAGTGTGTGGCTTAGTGGCACCCCAGCTAAGTAAGTATTGTTCTGACCTTGCCCCCATGTGATCTCCCAGAAGGCTCCACTTTCCCTTTCCAATTTGGTGATGCTAAAAACAAAGAAGAGATCATTCAGGTCGGGATGGATGCCCTTTCTGAGGACTTCTCCCACGAATGGTGTCTTTCTCAAAGACGCATTTTTTCTCCTTGGTGCCCTGGTACATTGTTGCCTGCAAGGGAATGTGGTTCTTAGCTATTTGGAGCTACCCAATTAATGGAGAATGTTGGAGTGTCCACACCACTAAATCTGTTTTATAACTTCTTAATGTTTCTCATTTCTTGTCTAAAACTTCTGTAAAAGGAAAAGAATTTCTCCCCTGACAGAAATAGCATTGAGTTGCTGATGGTACCAAAGACTTCCCTTGAGAAGGTCCAGTCTCTATAGTTCATAAACACACCTTTCAGTGACCGCTGCCCACACCACCAGTGTAAGACCACTTGAGAGTAAATCCGTCGTTCACTTCAGACAACAGGGGACTTCTGACCTCACAGCACGTGCTCATGATCCAAATTCATGGGACAAATGTCTACTTTGGGAAGTAGAAAGGAGCGTTAGCCATCTGGCCATTTCCAACAGAAAAGCATCAGTCCTTATTATCATCAGTGTACGTTACTGTTTGCTCTTAAGTAACAATAATAAGCAGATACTATTCTAAATGATTTTCTCATGCTGACTCAATTACACCTCGTTGCAACCCTGTGAGGTAGGGACTGTGCTCATTTCCTTGTTACAGCAAACTGTAAGATGGGGAGGAGGTCCCGGGCTAAAGCCACGCACCTGTGGAGTGCCAGGCTTTGTGGGTCAGGGTTGTGTCCTGAGACCCGGCCTTTGCCACTCTGGTCTCACAGCCCCATGTCCCAGGGAGTGCTGAGCGCCCATCATACCCTGGAAGGGATTGGCTCTTTTTTTAAAAAATGGCATGATCGAATACAATTTGGTTTAAGTTAAACACTCAACATTTCTTTATCAATAAAACACAAGCAGCAATGTTTTTAAGAAGAAAAATTTGGATATTGAAAAGGCTTTGTTTTTATTTAATAACAATCTATAGTCAAACGTACAGGAAGAACACCCAGGCTCTGACAATCCCTACGACTTACCCTTCCTACCTCCTACACGCAGTGGATCTTTTCATATTCCCACTGGGAAAACCAAACTTTTCCTTCCTGATTGGCTTACGTGCAATCTTCTTCTTAGAAGCTACTGGTTATACGATGGTCATAAAAGTAAGATACTTATTTTAAGATATGAGTGTGCACTACTATTGACACGGTCATGTCAGGGAGAATTTGCTGGTGATTGAATTATTTTTAGGGCTGCTATTTTGAAACATGGCTCGTAAGAGTGTTTGACTTAGACTGTGGTTCCCGTACTGTTGCACACTCAGTAAATACTGGGAGGCAGAAACCTGCTTATTTTGTGGCTATCCCATCCACCTGAGAGTGGGAGAAGCAGGACCCCACCTTGCTCCATAGGCATCTCCTCGCCTCTTGTCCCTGGCTTGCTGGAATACCATTGAAATCCCATGTTCTCCACAGTCCAGATGGTGTTCTAACAGTGTTATGGCCGAATAGAGGACAAAGGAAGCTCAGTAGCGGTGTACAAGTCCACAAGAGTGTATAAACTCAGTCAAGTGTTCTTTCAAAGGGTTTCAAGCAGATTCCCAATTGAAGTGGTGGAAACAACATTTCATTTTTGATTCTAGAGATCAGAAGCCTTTCTCTTTTGTTCTCTTTTGTTTTTTCTTTCTTTTTTCTTTCTTTCCCTTTCTTTCTTTCTTTCTTTCTTTCTTTCTTTCTTTCTTTCTTTCTTTCTTTCTTTCTTCTTTCGCCTCTGTGGTAGTGGGATTGAACCCCAGGCCATGGCAATGAGCTGCATTTGAGTCAATTTTGATTTGAGATAGCGTCTTGCTGAGTCATTAAATTGCCCCCAAGTGGGCCCAAAGTTGTGATTTTCCTGTCTCATGCTGTTAGAGTGCTGGAACTATAGGACTGCTCTACCGGGCCCAGTTCTTTGGCACCTTTTCATCAACATATCAAGGACTTTTTGACTAGAGGTTTACAGCCACAGCACTTAGTCTGGGACACGTTGTTCTGTCTGGGTCTAGAGCATTCCCTCCATTTAAGCCTTTTATTAGTACTTAAACTCTAAGGCTGTGAACTTGTACTCCTGGACAATAGGACATGTGAAATAAGTTATTGCTGAGTAGGGGCCCAGGTAAGGCAGGGAGCGCTCATCATGTCTTCGTGGCCTCTGGAGAGCTTAATGTACATCAGAACACTTTGAACCAAGGTACTGTCTGTACTTAAGGCTTTCTGAAAAGAATGAGAAGGTGGGGCTCCACGTGGAAGGACACACAAGGCGCTGGCCGGACCTCTGAGGCTTATCTGGGCCCTCCCCTGTTTCCTGGGGTTGGAGGGAATTTCAAATGTTGCGCAAAAACACCACAGATTACAGAGAAATGATCTTGTCGTCTCCGCTCCCCACTTTGGCTCTGGTAGCTTTATGAAAAGATTGATTCTGGAAAATGTAATGATCCTAAACATTTCTTCCCATTAATGAGAAATTCACTTCTTCCTTAACAGGGCAGAAGGTCCTGCACATTCTCACATCATAGTATCATGGCAAGAATGCACTATGCGGAGGTGGGCGAACACGGCCATCCACTGATACAATCTCTCGGGGAAGGTGAAGGCATTAACCAGACAGTGCGAAGGCAGGAAGGGTACGACTGAGGACAGCTGCCTGGTGGTCTCTATTTATAGATATCCACATGAAGAAGACGCTGAGGAAACCTTTTTTGGTCAATGTGCAAAAGCATCTGGTTAGGGCAGAACGCTTAACCTCAGCCGTGTTCCGGAAAAAGCAGTCTGCTGACCACAGGACACCAAACAGCCTTTGAACATTCCCTTTTTGAGAATGTTGGGGGAATTGATCAGGAAACACTTGGGCTACAACTAATCTGATCTTTACCAGAGAAGAAATAGTGGTAGATTTAAAGTAAACCTCTTGGAAGTAGATGGCTTACAAGAAGTGGTCACAACATGACCAGATGCAATATGTACAGGGGAGAAAAGCAAAATTAAGGAAAGAATTTTCAGAAAGTAAATATATGTTCTATTTAATGTGGTAGAGTGACCAGATGGGTTCACTTTCTCTTTTACCCAATGCTCCTGAAAAATATTTAAAGGTATTAATAACAAGGAGAACAGGAGAAGATGGACATTGGTCCCATGTCGCGACAAGTGTATGGAAGGGAGGACAGAGAAGCGGCAAGGAGCAGAACGTGGCCACAGGTGCGATGCCGCTGCAAAGGGGACAAGGGACAAGGCTCGGGGCTGTGGAGGGGGGACAAGGCTCCCTGCCCCAGCCCCAGGGGCCGCAGGGGGACTGTCTCCTTCTACTCCTCCCCCTGGCAGGGAACAGAGGTTTAACCAGGAAAAATATTAATAATGGTACGTGCTCTGGGAAGGGTCCCAGCCACCCATCAGAGGCTGACGGGAGGAGTGGACTCCAGCCCAGAGTTGCCGAAAAGTATCCTTCCTCCTGATGTAGGCCAGTCAGAAGGTGAGCTTCCCCTGTCAGGAGCCACGTGTGATGCGCACATTGTGTTTTCGAGTTAAAAGAAAATAAAGGTTGGGTCAATCCATCACTGAAGATTGTATTTACTATTGCATAACATTTACACCAAGGTAAGTACTGATCTTTTCATAATATACAAAGGGACATTTGAACTGTTCTGAGAAGTTCTTAGAAGACATTTTGGTAGGTGAAAAGCTCCCACAATATTAACTGTTTTTTGTGACTGAGGCTCCAGGTGCGCGTGCCCATCAGCCCTGGGCTGATCCCCTGTCGGCGTGTGCAGGGCTTTCCTTGGAGCTCCCGCCCCATCGTGGCAGGGCAGCGGGTGCCTCCAGGGAAGAGTCCCGCACAGGGTGCTGCGAGCGCGGGCCTCCCGCACCTGCAAAGGGCTAGAAGGGGAGAGGCGCCCCTTCAGCTGGAAGTTCAGAGTCAGTTCCCAAGGGGAAAGGGGGACTCACTGAGGAATCTGGGGCCTAGGGCAGGGGGTTAGGTGCCACCCTGGGAAGCAAGGAGCGGAGAGCGGCCTCCTGCCTCGTCGTGGCCATGCATCCCCCATGACGTCACGTCACGCTCCGGAGCACAGCGGTCCTGTCCTAGCCGCTCCTCTGCAGATGGCAGAAGCTCCTGCGGAGGTCTCTCCTCCGCCCTCTTCCGTCACCTCTCAGCGACAGTCAGAAAATACGGTCTTGCGTGGTTGTTCATCTCCTGGTGGCTTTGTTCGAATTGCATAACTTTTCAAGCCTTTTCATGAGTTTCGTTCATTGCTAGAATTTCCGATTACGGAAAATCAATGCCAAAAGAGGGCCGGGAAAGAGCAAAAGGAAAACTGACTCCTTCGAAATGCGCTCAAAGGAATACTGCCCCCCACCCCACCCCCCGTTTCTGCCTCAAGTCCCCCAGGTCCCCGGCGCCTGCCACAGCATGGGGCACGTGGTAACGGGTCCCACGGCCCCCTCCTCAGCCTCTCTTTGAGTCTGGGGGTTGAATCTGTCGAGAATCGACCGCAGCGGCAAATCAGAAGCAGATGTCTCTAACTCACAGCGAGAGCCACTTACTGAGGCTTGGGTGGGAGTTGCACTGGGTGAGTTGGGTGTTGACTGTTAGCAGCCCCAGTCTTGGTTGTGAGGAGTAACCAAGCCCAGATCATTCTTTGTGCTTGGAAAAGTCCTGTTTTGACATCTTCAAATGTTGGTCATCAAGCATAAACCTGGGGTCTAAAGTGTGAGAAATGTTCTCATTGTCCTGCTCTCCATTATAAAAAGTGTCTTCGTTGCACTTTTTTGACACGCTCTTGAACAAGTGAGTCTCTGGGGGAACATTTTAGATCTAAACCGTAACATCCAAGATACCTGATGGTCACAACATTCTCTCTCTGTGACCCTTAATGATGTCACCCTGCTCATGCTTTGGGCACTTGAATCTTGAGTCCCACTGACTGCCGTGTCCTGGTCTGCCCTGCCTGGGCTGATTTTCTCTCATACTTCAAGCCAATGCGGAAACTTCTCAACGTGCTTAAATGGGCGAATCTAAAGGCACTTTGGTTGCAACAAAACCCAGATCAAGTTAGCGGAAATGAAGATTGGGGACTGTCAGCTCGATCAAGGGCAGCAATCGTGTGTGTCAGCACATTCTGAGACGGCTCCATGGCATTTCTGGCATTTTCTTCCTTTGGTGGACCTCACTGGCGTTTGGAAGTTGGCTGTCTCTAGCACACGGCTCTTCCTGCTCCCTCATTTCCGCCTAAAGAGCGGAAATGTTTCTTCCCACAGTGGCTCTGCTCTGCTTGGCTAAGCCATGACAAATCTCAGAGGCCAAGAGAATGTTGGATGTTGGTGATTAACCAAAGAAAAGGCCAAGTTCTGGTAGAAACGGAAAAGAAGAGGCTAAAGGATAAATGTGTACCTGTGACCTCAGAATTTGACCTCACTGGGAAAGAGTCTTTTCAACTTATCAAGATGAGTCCATACTAGATTAGGGCAGACCTTAATTCAATGACTGCTGTCTTTATACGATAAAAAGAAAAAGAAGTCTGAACACAGAGAAAAGGCCACGTGGAGACAGAGAGAGATTGGAGTGACGCATCTACAAACCAAAGGAAACTATGTATTGTGAACAACCATCAGAAGAAACTGGGAGAGGCAGGAAAGAGTCTTTCCTAGAGCCTTCCGAGGGAGCCAGCCCTGCCAGCACCTCCGTTTTGGGCTCTGCCATCCAGAACTGCGAGGGATTAAATTCCTGTTGTCTTCGGTCCCTGGTTTGTTCCCACAGGACTAGGAATCACAAGCCTTATTGAGTCCGCATGTGCAGATGAGGGCTTGAAGCTGGTACTTGCTCACAGATTATGCTCAGTTGCCTTTCCAGAAGGAAGCACAGCTATACTGGCACATTCTCATAGGCACAAAGTCCTTAACTTTCCACAGTGGCTCTACCTAAGATTCATTCCATCTCGGATCATAAATTTCAGGTCATGTTTTGGATCTTTCTCTTGGATTCTCAAATAGGTATGTGTGACACTGCTCCCAGGCAGAATGGCGTGGGTTGTCTTCTCACTAGCATCAGAATGGGCGCTGTTGTCAGGGAGGGGAGCCATATTATCATCTCTACTCTTCCATCCCTGCTTGTCCTGGACAGCAATTCCCAATTCCTTCTCCAAGTTTTCTCTTTCTACTATGCTGTGAGCTGGAAAATCACTTAGTAACGCTTGTGCTGAGTGTTTTTAGAGTAAGTGTAAATGACAGCCCAGGGGCTCCACGGTCAGCCTGAGGTGCAAGATTTAGTGCAAAAACTTAGTAATATTTACAGAGGCCTTTAAAAAACTACGTCTGATTTTGGATCCTTTTCCTTTCAAATGAGTGCCTAGGTAGTTATCTTGGTGAAGACAGAGGTCACTGCCCCTTCAGGGCCATTATGTCAGATCCATTCCTAGGTTGGTGGCTGTGACGGATGAAGCTCACCTGTACCAACCTTGGGCAGAGACGACAGCGTCATGGGAGCTGCTGTGTTCAACTCTCATGTGATTCATGTTGGTCCCATGTTCTTGGTGTCTCTATTCCACAACAGAATAGCCGTGTTGAGAAAAGCCCAGTGACTCTCTGGAATGAAACAGATGGTCAGTGCCCGTGTGGATGTCCTGTTGGACAGTGACACTGTGGAGGGGCGGCTCAGGTCTCTGTCCTAACTTTGGACTCCTAGGGCACAGCTCAGAGTTGGACACATCTGAGGGCGTCTTTATTATGCAACTTTCCATCACTGTGACAACATACCTGACACAAGCAACGTAGAGGGAAAGTTAACTTGGGCTCATAGTTTCAGTCCATAACCAGTCGGCCCCGTTGCTTTTAGCAGTGTGGCGAGATGGCAACCTAACGACAGAAGGGCATGGTTGTGGAAAGCTGGTCACCTTGTGGCAGCAGGAAGTAGAAGACAGCCAGAAAGCAGGAGGGAGAGGAAAGGATGAGGGAGAAGGCACACCCCTCTCAGGTACGCCAGCTGCGAGCTGCTTCCAGGTACTTGTACCACCTCCTAACAACCCATTCGGGTATGAGCCCACCATTTGGAGGAATTCACTGATGAAGGTGGCACCGTCATTAACCAATCACTGGCCCCGCATCTGACTATATGTAGGACCTCAACACATGAGTCTCTGGGCAATTGTTGAGTCAACCTTTTCCTGGAGATGTGAACAAACATCCCTTCAGCTCATATAGGGCACAGATGACAGACAAGTCGTGATGACACTAAACCCCAAATTGGGGAACCAGTGTTATTACCAGAGGTTGTTTGCAAGAGTGTGGGTGAGGGATTGTTTACAGGAGCGTCGAAGACTCAACAGTGGATGCGCCACCAAAAATCCCACCCTGCGCAGGTTGTGACTCCAGGAAGCTGCGTCCCTGGGGCTCCTTGTGTGACATTCAGGCAGCTCAGTTCCAGGAGAGTCCCTTTTTCAGCAATTGTTTACCACTCTGTGTCCTTGGGGAAGAAACTTATGATTTTTGTAAATTTCAGAACCTTCCCAAGAATCCAACATGTTTACTTCCTGAGTTTCGTGACCCTCCCTCCTGCTTCCAGAAGGGAATGCTTCAGTTCAGAGGAACTTAGACAGGGACACTTCATATTTAAGCCACAACAGGGTCAAAGAGCAAAGAAATGAGCAATTGTTTCAGTCTTTATCCAGCAACACACAAGTCAGGAGGCAGGTCACCTTTCCTGACACCAGAGCCAGGGGCTGGAGGAATGACACAGAGGTTGAAGTGCTTGCCTAGCAAGCGCAAGGCCCTGAGTTCAATCCCCCATCACCACATAAACTGGGCATGTTGGCGTAGCAAGACCCTGTCTCAAAAAAAAAAAAAAAAAAAAAAAAAAGAGAGAGAGAGAGAGAGAGAAAACTGACACCAGAGCCAGGGAAATTTGCCCCTCTTGAGCTCGGGTGTCTTTTTCACTAACATTAATAAAGTCATACTATCTGCTTAATAGGAATTTGTCAGACACTGAACCCAAGACAATCCATGTATGGTGCCAAATCAGTACCTAGAAATAGCTAGAACTCAGTAAATAGCCAGCATTAATATTAAAATCACAGTATAAGAGAGAAAACATTATAGTGTATTCCATGTATATATTTCATTTTCATGCCACCATTAAAATTGTGTTTTACATTTTATGTTTACAAAGTTATTTAATGCCTGAAGGAAATTTTACGCTGTGTTAAATTTTTTAAAGTTTCCAAATTTATGTATATTGCATGACATCAATTATGCTTTTAAAGACATCAGTATAAACTCAATAGAAAACAAAATAACAAAATACTAATAGTGAATAATCTGGTAATGAAATTACAATAATATTTTTCTACTTCCATGTACTTCCTAGGAAGCAGATAACTATATCTATAACTATAAATACAATAAATAAAAATGTAAGTGAAGGCAATTGTGCACGGATCAAGTTCGATTTTTTTTCTCCTTTGATGTGCTCAGCTGTGGCCGCATGGGACAGTGTCCTGGGAGCTGGCTCCCACCCAGTGTCTAGGCTGTGCACTGACCAGTCTGTCACCAATGGACAGTGCTCAGAACTGCAGCATGGCAGTACTGGTTCTGGCCAGGAACAGAATGGGCCATTGTTTACCAGAATCTCAAAGTGTCACGGGTGTTATCTACAGTCAATGGAATCACTTTACAGTCACAAGTGGAGATTAAGCACAGCTTCAAGGTGGAAGCAGATTGGCTGAGTGTTTTATTGATATGACTTATTGGGACCTGGAGAAGCGGAGGAGGGGCCCTAACTGTTCATTATGTGATGAAAACTCTTGAACTTCATTGACCTGCTCTGTCCTTTCTCTCCATTAACGTCTGGCTCTCGAAGAAGCAGAGAAGAGGGAAGACGTCACAGTTTAGCTCTCAGATGTCTCCCAAAAGTTCCATGTCTGGATGTGGGACCTGGTCACAGGGGGCAGCTAGCTGAGGGTGGGACCTGAAAGGCTGTCTTCTGTCCCCAGCTTCTCCCCACTGTCTCTGCTTCCCAGCCCCTGTGGGGTGGAGAGCTTCTCCCTGTCACAACCTTCCATGCACCATTTCTGCCAACCACAGACTGAAACCATGAGCCACAATAAGCCCCTCCTCCTTTATGTTGTGGGTGCCTAGGATTTTGCCCCAGCGATGGAAAAGTGATGACTCCAATGAGCCTGAGAGGAACTGAAGGGGCTTTGGGTAAAACTGTGTCCGTCTTAGAGTGGTGACTGCCTCAGTGAGGTGGCGAGGTTTTCGGGGGAAATGGTGTCTTGTCCGTGTTTCTGGATTCTACACCACATCTTGCTCCAGGTGTAGAGCACTCCTGGTCCCCAGTAACCTCACAGTGGATGATTGATTGTGAGGGATGATGATCTCTATTCCTTTTAAGTCCCATAATACAGAGAATCTATTTTCCTCTCAGGAATCAGAAGCTTTCCAAGGAATCTTGGTTCATTTCTGTTGCCATAATTGTGTACCATAGACTGGATCATATATTTTTTTAAAAAAATAGAGGCCCTGGAGGCTGGGAAGTCTAGAGAATGGTGCCTGTCCCTGCCAGGCCTCTTGCTACAGTGTACCATCCTGGAAGACATCCCATGGTGAGAGAGCACACGTGCCAATTTGGATTGCTCTTCTTTATCTTATAAAGCCACTCATGTCATCACGGGGCCCCCATCCACATGACTTCATCTAATCCTAATTACCCCTTTATGACCCCACTTCCAAATACCAGTTTCATGTACATTTGGAAATTAAATTTCCAACACAATATGGAGGACATGTTCAGACCATAAGGCTTAACATTTCTTAATATCCATGAGACAAGTGAGCTGTGTTTCAAAAGATAACCATTCCCACTGGCGCCAGAGGGCCCCATGTGTGGCTCCTCCACGCTCCCCTGTTCTCTGCACTTAATTCTGTGGTCACGTTATGGTTCACCAACACACATTGCAGAGGCTTGGGGAGGGAAAGACGACACACATTTAATAATTGAAGGAAGCCATGGTCCCTGAGTGCCAACTCCCGGTGTTTTCCTGAGTTGCTATATCAAGAGGAAGTATTTGCTGTGTGTCAGTTCAACAGTGACTGGCAGAGTGTCTGTAATCCCTTCTCATGTTGTACTCTTAAACCTAATTTATACATGAGTAAGTCAGGGCAATGTGCCCAACGGCGGCTTTGCTTTCTCTGTGAGTCTGTGGTTTTCTGCCAGGGCCTTCCCAACCAGTTGGAATAAATGAGCACATCCATATTTACAGACTCCACTTGACTTCCCAGGGAAACTTCCTCAATCTGCACCCACAAAGTGCTTACCAGCATTCCCAGAGATCCTGGGCTTCCATTGGAGAATTGCAAATGACAGCCACGCGTGGCTCTCCAGGGCTATACTACCTCTCGGGGGTTAAGAGCCTTACACTCCAGCTGTGAGTTTTGAAGTTCAACACTGGATTATATAACTGGAGAAAGTGAGATGTCAGATTCCAAAAGGTTTGGGTGGGGAAATCTGAGATTCCTGGTCCACGGCATGAGAGGACTCACATTCTCCACGACACCTTTGCCCTCTAGAAGCCTCCCATAGGCCAGAGGAGAGCAAGGCCGGTCTCCAGCCAATGCTCAGAGGGGTGGCTAGAGATGCGGTTTCCTCACCTAGGAAATAGGCATACACCTCACATACAGAGTCCCTGTCCAAATTGTCTCGTGACATTCAGGGTGGATGTGACTGGACGTGTCTGGCCCGTCATGAGCCCCCTCCCTCCCTGCCAACTCACAAGTATTGCAGGCATACAGCCTTCCTGCTTTGAGCCTTGAAATCTCATGCTCTGGGTTGTTGAGTTGTTTACTTTTGAGGTGTCAAATGAGAGTGAATGTGGTTTCCGGAGTTCAGACGATCCCCCAAATAATTTGATCACTAAATAGAAAGTGATGATGCCTTACATATTTAAGAACACTTTTTGAACTCGTATAGTGTCCTTTGTTCAAATGTTGTGTAGCTCGCCCTGACAAGAGCACTCTGCTGCAGACCTGTCCTATCCCCTCGTTGGAGGATGACTGCCACGACAGCTGTCCTGCACCCGGTGGGATCACCCCTCAGCACTCTGTCTTCTGGAAAAGACCAGGATGAATGCTCGGGTTAAGGACCTCTTACTGGCCCCATGGTATCAGGGCTGCACAGTGTGCACTGAGGAGGAAGGGGACGAAGCTTTTCCAAAGCTCAGAGGCCCTCTGCCGGAAGCTTGTGGATGTGCACAGTCCCTGGGTCAGGCAATCTCTTAGCAACAAGTTGTGCTTCAGGTAATTCCAGGGCCGCATTTCAATTTGTAGGTCAGGCTGACCCAGATCCGGCACTGAGCATTAATCAGAGCAGTGACACTCTTCTGTCCCCACTTTTGCCGGCAAATAAAAGTTGCAAGGAAACTGACGTCAACAGATCTTTGTCAGGGTAAGTTATTATGTTACACGGGGGTGCAAATTTCACCATCCGCAGGCTGAGTCCAAGCCGACTCACAGTCCTTGGGCTAGGGGTTCATTGTCCTCAACAAACAGAAACAAATTTAGGGAAAGATACTTTCACAAATGTAGTTTAGGTCATGTCTTTTAAAATACAGCATTTCTTTCAGGTCCCAAAACACAAAGCTCAGAACTGGGGATCAATGCACGTGCTCTTCCCTAACCCTGCCCTTTTCTCTCACGGAGCGCGGGTGCTGGGGCAGGCACTGGGCTCTCCTGAGGCAGGTATGAGTCCCTTTTTCTTGACACAAAACACTAGAGCCATTGTATTTCTACATAAACATCAGTTGAGGAGGCCCAGAGCTCCTTCAGTGGGGCGCACGGAGGGGAATGACAGCCCAGCAGCGCGTGAGCCCCGGGCTGGCTCAGCAGTGGAGATGGGTATCACATGAGGGCTGGGTGCCACGGTGTATGACATCATGTTTGGTCAGCCTCTCCCAGCACAGTGCCTGCCTGGTTCCTAGGCAGAGGCTCTCTCTAGGAGGCCTGATTTCATTGGCCACTCATACTGAGTTTGCTCAGAGACACACGTGATGAGCTCTGGTGGCTTCATGGGAATGGCCGAGCAGGGGGACCCGGGCAGGCGGCATGGGGTCACAGAGCGTTCCAAGGGTGCAGTGTGCCATTTTCCAATGTGCAGGAAGGCGCCAGAAGCAATCCCCCAAAAGGGTGTCGGGGGAGCTCCAGTCCCCAGGAGGGGAGACTGGCCGTCGCATGAATGGCTGTGAGAATCTCCAGGAGAGACACCGGGATTTGTGTGGGTGTGGTGACCTTGATTTTCACGGGTCAGAACACCGGGTTAGCTGTCCCTGGAAGAGTAGGCATGTTAGACAGCAAGAAGAATCACCAGCTGAAGTCTTTCTTTTATATTGATTTATTTGTTTTTCGAAACAGGGTCTGGCTGGGTAGCCCTGGCTGGCCGTCAACCCGCGAGGGTCCCGAGGCCGGGGGCTGCAGGTGTGTGTCACCGTTCTCAGCTCCTGACGTCCCTGCTGTCTCGGTGCATGTTGGATCAAGCCTGCCTGAGCCCCCGGAGCTCTGTAATAACACTCTGGGGGAATGTTTGCCCTTCCACGGAGACCATGACGTAGCCAGGGTGTGTCTGCACCGTGGCCTTGCCCCCCTAGGGGACGGAGATGCCCTCTGTCCAGCTTACTCTGCGTCTCACGGTGTGGGCATGTCGAGGTAGCGTGGAAAAGCCAGGCTCCGCCCTGCTGCTGTGACCCCACACTCAGGACCCGGAGCACTATCAGTGCAGCAGGCGCGCCGTGATGGACACCGGCCCGGGGGCCGGGGGTTAGGGGGCCGGGCACCGTGGGATGGGCTGAGCCGGTCCCGGGGCACCCCTGGATTTCACGCAGCTGCAGCCCATTCTGCCCAGAGCGCAGGAGCCTGTAGACAGGGGCCAGCAGGCCAGGACGGGGTCGGTGTCTGTGGGAAGGCCGTGGGGCGCAGGGTGAGTGGCAGCGGCTGTGTCTGTGGCCGCAGGTGGGCACTGAGGTCCCCGTCCCTCCTGGCTGCCCTCTCTCCTGCTCTGCTCCGAGCCCCTCCTAGTGAGGCGGCTGGGAGCCGACTGGCAGCGCGGGAGGGGGGAGCGGGCACCCCAGGGTGTTTCTGAGCGGGCGCGCGCACAAGCCGGACCAGTGCCCTCTGCCCCACGTTCCTTCCCAACCCCGTCGTCTCAGCGTTTTCCCGGAGTGGAGATTCGCGCACCGTGGACCAGGCTGAAGAACGCCTCCCCTCCCTCCCGAGGCAGTCTGTCCTCAGGCCGCGTCAACTCTCAGGGCCTCCTGCTCCTCAACCGCCCGCGTCAAGGCTTTCGGGACACATCACTCACAGTTCTTCACGTTGTCACCAAGACCATGACGAAAACGGCTGTGTTTGGTACCAACGGGATGAACTGCGTTCCAGAACAGGGCACTGAGCCGTGCTCAGCAAGAGCAGGCATGAAGCAATCATGCAATGTGCATGCAACCTAGGAATCACGTGTTGTCACCAGAGGCATCTAGCCTCTACACATGTGATGTGTACACATGTGATGTGTACTTTCTAAAATCCGGGTCAGATGTGGGCACCTAAAAAGAAATGGGAAAAGGCGGTGGAGCCTAGGCTCAGGAGAGCCTGGTTAGATCTTAAGCTAAACGCGAACGTCAGATGTCTGTATTTCTGCAGAGGTCATACTGAATTCCTACAATTATGCAAATATGCTGATTCATTTTAGCTCTTTTTAAAGATGTGGAGTGTTTTTGGAAGAGTATGTTAAAATAAGCCTTGAATCTTTTTCAAACACTAGCTGACAAGTAAAGTTTCTACGGCAGAAATTGGAATCACCCAGCCCCAAGTCTGGTGTGAAACTCAATGAAAGCTTATAGAAATAATGACTGTACAGTGCCAGTCCTGCCACCCCCTCCCCACACACATAAACACTGGATAAAGCGGCTCACTTACGAAAGTGCCTCCTGCTGTCACTACCTGGAATATTCCTGCTTGGTTGAAATCCAGATAGGAAGAAATAGAAAATAAAACAAACAGATGCAGGGAGGGTCTCTGGGATTCTGGGGTTTTTATAGACACCACCACAAGTGCCTTGAAAAGCTACGGCAATTTCAGCTGAGCCCAGCACCCCTGGAGGTGACTTATCCCGGCTCAGCTAGCCTGTCGAGGTGTTTTCTTCCAAGAATGAGTTTGAAAGAGAACAGGGAAAGGAGTCTGTAACACTGTCTACCCTAAATACCAAGAGTCCTCTGGGGGCAACCTGTCACTACACAAAAAACGCAAATACGGAAGCACATTGCAGGTCAAGACGGCAGCTGAGTAACAGAGCTGCACAACGTCTCCTCATAGACCCACTTAAAAAGTTGAAAATATACACAAAACTGGCCAGTTCAATGTAGCTAGGACAACTGAAAGAAGCCCATGGGACTATCAGAAACCCCGAAAACACACCAGAAGAGGAAGCAAACAGCAGCAGCCCAGGAAGCTACCCCAAGCTGACTGAACAGTTGGGAGCCTCTGGCATCCGCAGATGGAGGAAAGCCCACCAAGGCCAGAACCCCTAACCAAGCGAGGAGAGGAACGAGAACTGAAAGGAGCCACAGGACGGCCAGAAATGCCAAAGACATACCAGACATGGAGAAAAACAGCAGCGCAGGAAGCAGCCCCAGGCTGACTGAGCTAGGTCTGCGAGACCAGCATCCACAGATGGAAGCAAGCCCAGAGCCCAGAGCCTCCGACTGACTTAGGTGCAGATCCAGGAGAAGTAGGAATTGACATCAGCTGGCAGTCTCAGCCTCCGAAAAATGAGCGTCTAGGTAGTGCATACTACAAACACACTGTGAGCTCCCGCTGGAAAAGGCAGTGTTCAGCAGCAGTAACAGGCAGCGACATAAGCGGGAGCCATTTTTTTAAAAAAGAGCCTGAGACTGAACTGTTTAAAGTAAAAGAAAGCTCAGTAGAGCACATCAGGGTTTTGGGGATCACTCTTAAACATTGCCTAGGAAGAAACGGCACAAGAGTCAGTCATGAAGAGGACCTCCGGAACGGCTCGGGTTCAGTGAGAGCACCTCTAGGGGTGGAGAGCCCTGCCTTCAGGGACGGAAGCCAGGACAGGTGGGAGAGCTGATCAGGACCTTTCAGAGGCCATCAGGCTGTTAGGGCCTCCTTCACTGTCTACTTTTAGAATGGAACTCCAAGAAATTTTAGCTCCCCCCACACACATACTCCCCACATACTCATTCAAAGATACCCCTCAATTAGGCCTTTACAGTGAAGTCCCTCAACAACAGAAACACGGGAAGAAGACAAGGTACACACAGACATGCCTGAGACCCCAGAAACCAATGTCATGGGTCCCGAAATAGCGGAACTCATAGGGAAGAAAGTCAAAAGCAAATAAACAAGTTCAACAAGTCAAACATGATTTTCTCAAGGAAATGCAAACAATGATCAGGAGGCTTAAGAGGAACTTACTAAACGAATCATGGTCCTAATAGACACAAAGCTTACTGAGCATATAGTAAAAATTTGGCTTAGGTAAATATGGAAATGCAAGACACAAAGGAACATTTTGATAGAAAAGTGGAAAATTTGAAAAGAAATCTAGCTGAAATTCAGAATATGAGAAATACACTTGAAAGCAGGAGACATCAACTTGAACATGTAAGAAAGGATGTTCAGACATTGCAGACAAGGCTGAGGAAACAAATGCTATAATTAGGCACGACTCCAAAATTAGACATGAGCAAAGTAATTGGATAAAACAGCTGATGATGAATCAAAGAGAACCAATCTAGAATTATGAGTGTGGGAGAAAAAGCAGAAGACAGCACTGAAGGTATAAAGAATTTGTTCAGTGAAATCTTGCAAGAAAATTTCCCAAATATAGGAAAAGAAATTAATTTTCTGGTACAAAAAGCTTTTAGAACACCAGATAACCCCAACCAGCAGTGAAACTCACCACAACATATCACAATCAAAACCTAAGAAATACAACATAAAGTGACAATATTAAAATTAGAGAGAGAAAAAAATCAGACATTTTTCTTCCAAAACAAACTCATTCAAATTACCACAGATTTCTCAATGCAAATTTTAAAGGTTAGGAAAGCCCAGAGCAAAATCTTTCAAGCTTTAAAAGACAGTAAGTGTCAACACGAGTTGTTGTATCAAGCAAAATTATCCCCCAAAAAATGAAGGGGAAGTATACATTTTTCATGATCCAGAATCCCTAAAAGAATTTGTGACCACTAGACCAGCATTGCAGAAAATACTTGAAGGAATCTTAGAGAAAGTCAGAGAGACAAACAGCACCAAAGAACATGGAGGAAAGGAAACATCTAAAGACAAAGTGTAACAAAAAAAAAAATCGATTGGTATTTGAATCATTTCATTGGTATCCTACTAAAACTATACCAGCTGTCTCATAAAATCTGTGCAACTTCCCCCATAATTATTATTTTTAATAATATATTAGTTTGAAAAACATAAGAATCATATTCAGTGTGGAGAATTGGTACACAATCTTTAAAAAATATGTATGCCTGAACTTATGGATATTTAGCTAGATAAAATGATAAACAAAAACTGGCTAAATTTTAGTAATTAGTGGTGAGTAAATAATTTATGAATGTTAAAAATAATTCTGAAATAACTAAGTAGCCATTACATGTATTGCTCATGTGTAATATACTTTTGTGATATAGACATAAGCTCATTTAATGTAGCATTTCACTTATTCAATCTTTGATGGAAGTTTATCCTAAGAAAACTGATTGATGTAATGATAACCTGAATGTCTTTTGAATGTACAAACATTTACCTTTCAGTACTCAGCTAAGGAATTTGAAATTTAACTTCTCTCTTTTTCTTTCTCACATTTTCTATGAGAAATTCTATTATGAATTTCATTGCTTTGGTTCTTTTCTTGTGTGGACTGGTGGGTGAGGCCATGTTAAAGAATCTCAACAAAGATGTAGCAAGAAACAGAAAAAGGAACTCTCAGCAAATTGTCCTATTAAAGGGCTCTGCTGGACCCAGAGAGGAGGCATCAAGATGTGGCCACTGCAGCCCACTCTAGGGCTGGGAAGCTGAGCTAGAGAGTGGTGATCTGAGTGGGGAAGTGGGTCAGATGCAGAAGATTAAATATGTTAAGCATCTCATGGTTTCACTGATATGGGGAACCCAGAATACAGGCATCCTACGGAACCAAACGGGTGTGACAGTGGGGGTTAGAGGGATGGGGAGGATGTGGGAGGGCCAAAAGTGGGGAGAGGAAAGATTGTACTGTTGATGTGCTATGTATGTGCACAAGATACTTGAATTCATTATAAACATTATATATTACATTAATAAAAATGGGGACTTTTTAAAAAAATAAAAAGATACAAATACGAATCTCTCTCCTTTTTTATGGTGTGGTACTGAACCCAGCAGCAGTCTACTGTGGAGCTGCTTCCCCAGTCCTTTAGAGTTCTTTCTTTGAGACAGGGTCTTGCTAAGTTGCCCTGGCTGGCCTCACACTTAACATCCTCCTGGGTCAGTTGGGAACACACATGTAGTCCCACTGTGCCTGGCTCAAATACCTTATCACTCATTTCTACCTTTAGGTATTTTCTACCTGAGCTCAAGTTACACCTGGGCAAGTGCTCTGACCTGCAGGTATTGGGGAACTTGGCTTGTTTGTTGGCGATGGTCAAATAAGGCAAATATTAATTCTAATAAGGATGGGCAGATAGAAAATCAATATTAAATATCAGGGGCAGGACGATAGCTCCCCAGCTGGCCTGACCTTAACACAGGACTCTTCCTGGTCCCCAGCCCAGGTGGGCTAAGAGCCACATGTCATAGTCCTTCGTAGCTTCCCCTTCTTTTCCCTCATGGCACCCATTGCAACCCCCCAAGACAGGGGTCTGCAGGGCTGTACTGGCATGCTCTGGGGTCCGCCCCTTCCACTGACCACCCGAAGCAGGAGCTCGGCTTCTGTGCCTTCACGTAGCTCACATAACACCCGGCACCTGCACCACAAGGGCACCATGGAGACGTTGCAGAGCCGTCACCGCGGCACCAACCAGAAAACGAGGAGAGAAGCAGATTGCTGAGCTGTGATCCAGTGGTTTATGTCCTGACATGACAATCTTTCTTGTTGAAATGCTTTCCGATGTGATAAGTCTAAGCAGAAAAAGTAATGACTTTTCCTCTCCTAGCCCCCACCCCACGCAAAAGATTAAACTGATGCCGCACCAGTGCAGACTTTTCACCTGTAAACCCTCAGGATCCCCCAGAGACTGAAGGACGGCGAGGTGGGCAGCCTAAGGCGGAGGCAGGGTGCACAGCATCAGAAGGCGGCATCCCCACAGCAGTCCAGCCCTTCTTACGACCCATCCACTCACCGACTCAGCAAGGTACAGGTGAGTCCCACGTGCAGGCGCACGTCCTCCTCAGGCTGCGGAAGCAGCTGCCGGTTGCGGCTCTCACAGGTCAGAGAGAAGCCGGCCGCGGGCCCCACGCTGTCTCCTTTGGTTCCCATCCTGCAGGCCGGTTCGAAGTTAATTCCCATTTCACTCTCTGCTGAGTCACTGGTCTGCGGGATAAATGGGAATTCTGTTGCGATGTGTGGAAGGTCGCTGAGAACAGTTTATGCAGTGCTGCTCTTGTAAGGAAATCACCTAATCCAAGCACACAGGAAGTTTCAGAAAGGTAGACACAGTTTCTTGCTTCCGTTTAAAAAATTGACAATAAAAAAGGTGTACATCTTTCTCCAATCAAGGGTTTCGCATTTGAGAAAAACAAAGGCCACACAAACTCGTAATGAGCATGCATGTGATCCCTTGGGGGACAGTTAGAAAGAGGCCACTCAAGGCCCGCTGAGGAGACACCCGGGAGCGCAGCGCGCGCGCCGCGTTATCTCACACCACGGCTTCTCACGCAGGACAGTGATTAAAGCACCGAATGGAAACTGGGTGTCTCGTTCCTCCTCATCCCTCCGTACGCACCAGCGACATCACAGACGACCGGTCACCTGCCTCCCCAGGCTGAACATCCAGCTGCCCTGTCCAGGTGCGCGTGTCCACTTCCGCATGCTTCAGACGTGCTGTTGAGTTTAGGAAGGATCCACCCTCCTTGGCCCGCCTGGCCCCATTGCCAGATGCCTTTGCGTCCCTGCACCGCCGCCTCTGTCCCCTTCTCTACATGTTAATTTAGCACAGTTGAAAAACGCAGATACATACAGACAAGGGCAAGCCACACACGAGCTCACAATAACAAATAATCACCAAGGCTATTTGGGTGTCCCTTGCCCCAGAGATTTTCTTAGTGTGTGAGACTGGGGATGGTTGTGTCTTTTAATGGTTATTAATATCCTCATTTTAATATTACAACTTTAAATGTATATTACTATTCAAGTAGCAGAAGATCATCTCGCTGTATGAATACGCCACAGTGAAATTAACTGAACCTTCATCCCTGAGCTTCGAGCTCATTTGAACATTTGTGCTGTTGTAAACTTCTGCCTCCAGGCCAGGCGACCAGCCCGCCCTCCTCCTCCCAGTCTCTTCTGGAGGTCAAACAATCCTAAACAGCAGTGTACAAATATAAAGGTTTCTTGTTGTCTTGCTTTCTTTACAAAAGGGGTATTATATCCTGTAAACTACTTCTCTCATTTGAAAAGTTATAAAAGTTATTCAAGATGTTTCTTGTACAGCTATACAGTGTTTTACACCGTAAGTTATAGCCCTCTGTGCAATGGATTTCTTCCAGGGTATTTGGGTTCTTTCCTGGTGTTTGTCTCACAAATAAGGCTGCACATGATGTCTGCATGTCCACATAAGTCCTTGCTTAGCATGAGCCATGTAGGACTGTGGAATCAAAGGGCATGTGGACACAGAATGGATTTTCCAGGAATTCTGCAGAGGCACTCACACTGACGGGAGGGCATCCCAGCTACTTGGGTGCTTCAGCTGGAAACACAAACACCTTGTACACAGATACACAGACGCTCGGGGAGGTACTAAGACTTGCTCGAGGTCACACAGCTAAACAGCTCAGAGCCAGGCTGGGCCCTAGGTCTCTGGATGCTTGCGTGGGACTCTGGATCACAGGAAGCCTTTTACTAGGAGGTAGACAGCTGACAGAGGAGAAAGGGCAATTAGCTGTTGCCTGGTGACAAACCACGCCCAAATCTAGCAGCTTAAAGTAACAGCCATTTAATGGGTTCCTGATTCTGTGGGCCAGCAGTCCAGTCTGGGCTCTGTCCCCTAGCAGAACCCGGCGATCTGAGCTGGGTCCACACATGTATAAGTGCTCAGAGGGGGTGCGGTGTGTTTCGCCATCACTCTCACAGTGACCTATGCCAAGAGAGAGGGTAACCACGGACCGAGACATCACAAAGGTGCACAGACCCGCTTCCTCCACATCCTCCAACAAAGAACCACGGCCAGCCAGATGGGCTCCATCTCCTAGTAAGTGTCTGAAAAATGAAAAGGACATTCAGTGTTGTGTTTCTTGAACAAAATAGAAAACTACTAGCTTATGGGTAAAAGTATCAAGAACTGTGTATATATTTCAAACGATAGCAGCTGATTACCAGTTCTTTGTTCTATTAGCTTCCTGCTTATTTCCCCTGGGAATATTATGCAGGTTTATTTACAATGTTTCAAGTGTTTCAATGTTTGGCAGGTTGTTTTCCAGGACTTTACATCGGGCCTGTGCCAGAGACTTACTGAAGTCCTCTCAGACCACCAGTTACCCTCCAGGCAGACATCTACATGATCAGGGGATATCTGGGTAAAAGTGTGAACCCTGTAGAACTCAGCCAATGGGGAGCCGGGGAGGGAGCTGCACACCAGGATATAAATACTGTGTTGCACACCACCACCACCATCCCCTCACTGCCCGTGTGTGCCTGTCCAGGCAGATGCCCGTTCATGTGAGTTCGATATCAAAGCCTTATGTCACTGCTCTCCGTTTGTGATTTGGATGGCCGGGTCTGCTTCTCCCAGGAGGAATTGCCAAGGGTGGAAACAGGAAAAGGCGGAGCCCTGGACTCAGGCTTGCCATTGATATGTTACACGTTCATAGGGATTAGTTTTGTTTTGTTTTAGTTTCCAAACAATTTCCTTTGTGTCATTTTGACATAGCTGAGTGGAAAATGGCCCTGTAAGAAAATAAAGTAACTTTGCATAGAAACCTCAAATTATTCAAGAAACTGAAGGAATATTTGGGCACTGTCATGTTGGGTGAGGCCAACCTCCATTTTTTTAAAGACTTTTTTGGGGTTAAGGAAAATTAAATTACTTACCACTTTGATCATTTTATTCCCTTTTTTGTGGTTCTGAGGATCTTACCCATCATATTCTCACTGAACTACATCCTGGCCCATTTTTGATGAGACAAGATCTTGGAAAGTTGTCCAGGATGGGCTTGAACTCGCAATGCTCTGCCTCAGCCTGGCAGGGTGGTGAGGCCCAAGCTTCTCATTATCTTAGTGCACTGGAGAGTTGCTGACGTAGCCCTTCCAGCCCTGTCCAAGAGCACTGCAATTCTACAGGGTGCGACTTGGGGTTGTGTTTCGTGGCAAGTCTGTACTTTTCCATCTCGCACAATAAGCAAGCAGACAGGAGATCTGTGCAGGTCACAAAAATCCCAGGCGGTAAATAAAGCAAGCTTCTTTTCATTAATTTCCACAACAGTTGTCCTCGAAGATGAGGGTGGGCAGTGGGGCAGGCCAAGGGTCTCAAATTACTATTTTAACGGGGCTCAGGAAGCCAGGACGTGCAAGAAACAGACAGCCCCGCAGGGTGCTTGTGTGGCTGGGACTGGATGGCTTCTCCATCTTGAAGTTCCTGAATTCAACCAACAATATAATAAATGGATCTGGGATGCAGGTTGAGGACAGGAGCAGAGTGCACAGATGCTAATCATGTTTAGTCTTTCGTGATTCGATAGCTTATTGTGGAAATCACTTGGAGGACATTACAGTTGTCTACTGCAGGGAGCATGGAAAGAAAGGGAAGGGAAGGAGGATGAGAGGAGAGAAAAAGGAAGGAAAGGGGAGGGAAGGGGAGGGAAGGGGAGGGAAGGGGAGGGAAGGGGAGGGAAGGGGAGGAAGGGGAGGAAGGGGAGGAAAGAGAGAGGAAAGGAACCGTAAGGTCTCTCGCAGAGCTTCTCGTGACCGAAGAGTACGTGTCCAGCCTCAGCACCCACACCTGTGAGTCAGCAAAGCCAAGGACTTTCTAGGACATTCTTGAAACTGAAAGCTGTGAGACAGCTTCGCATGACACCAAGGAGGCTCAGAAAGCTGGGGCCGAGCATTCTGGCACCTTCTGGCAGACGCCACAAGGAGGCAGAACGTGTTTAGAACCACTGAACTGCCCTGTAGGGAAGAGCCCTATGGCTTCCCTGAGCGCCCCCTAGGGACCCCTTACACAGAATTCCTGACCTGAGGAAACAGGACATCAGGAAAAACGGAAACCCTGTTGCTTACTTGGAGGTGGAGAAGAAGTGGGTTGTGACTTGTTTCCATGGTGACTGCTACTGAAACAAGACAAACAAACGGACACTGAAGTATTCTCCTACTCAAGCTCTTTAAAATTCCTCTTTAATCTGAGTTGTTTCTTGACGTAAACATGAAAGCCAAGCGATCTCTCAGAATAATCAAGCTTTTCCCACCCACAAATGAGATTTTTAAAAAATCAATAATAACTAGAAAATAATATGAATTCATTCCATACCAATTCATGGATTTAAATATAATGTGTTGTACACAAAGGAATTTTGTTACGGTTATTTACAATTTAATTCTAATTCTTAAAGTAACATCTATTCTTTCTTTGCTCCAAACCAAAAGGTATTTGCTGCTGGCGACCCCTCAAACCACAGCACAGGATTCAGTGTATGAACGTGGAGGCTTCCGCTGCCCTGGACGGCCAGTGCCCGCCCCAGACGCTGGTGCTGCTCACGAGCGCGTAGCAGTGGTCAGGAAAGGCCGAGCTGGGAAGGGTCTCTCAGAATTCCCACCCCTCCTCAGGAGAAGATCTGGGTGTCAGTGAGGGGGAAATCAGCGCCAGCAAGAAAAAGTGCGGTGACTTCCTGCCTTAGCTTTTAGAAGGAAGAAACACCCTAGGAATAGTCTAGAAACCCCCAGATCCCTATAGCTAGAAGTACTCATCTGAAGCGAGGGAAGAGTGCAGGCAGGTTGTTATTCGGTGGTTAATTCTTAAAACTCCACCGAGTGCCAAATGGCCAGGTATGGTTCCGTGTTCTGGCCATGCCAAGAAAGAGGGGACAGCCCGGACAGCTCACGCCTTCCCGTGAGTGAGGGATCAGCACCAAGGGATCTTTTCTCAGCATGAAGGACCTGGAGTCAGATTCATATTCTGCTCTGAGGCTTTCCCCTGCCTGGTTTTATTGAGCGATCTCTCTCCCCTCTCTCATTCCCTCTCTTGCTCTTTCTTTCCTTTTGACACTTGAAATTTTTTAAAAATGCTGTGGAGATTAAATGAGATAATGCAACTACGCTGTGCTGCTGAAGGATGCCTGGTGCTCAATGCACACTTGATAGGGTTACTTTCGTGTGTGTGTGTGTGTGTGTGTGTGTGTGTGTGTGCGTGTGTGAGATACTGGAGAGAAGCTCACCCTGAGCTACATCCCTAGTCATTTTTTTTGAAACAGTGTCTCACCCAGGATGTCATGCCCAGCCTGGGTTCAAATTTGGGGTCCTCCAGCCCCTGCCTCCTGATTACCCAGATTAGAGGCCTGCACCTCTGACACCCGCTCTCTGGTCACAGTGACTGTGATTATGATTACTGCTATGGTTTGGGTGTGGAGTGTCTCCCAAACCCTCATGTATTATGGTGTAGTGGAATAATGCTGGAATTGTGTGTTATTGGGAGTAGGGCCTGGCTGAAAAGGGCAGAAGCTTGAGGCTTGAACTAGAAAGATTACGTTACCTTGTTGAGACAGAGATGTCCAGGGCAGAGTTTTCAGGTGTTTGTTATTGACTTGTTAGCCAGGCAGTCAGGGACAGGCACTCATGCAGGGTGTGGAGAGCCCAAATGGCAGCTGGAACTCAGTGAAGAAAGGAGGAGGAAAAATATGTTGTAACTCCTCCCTGGGAAACCTCCAGCCTTGCCTGAGTCTCCAGACTCGCTCGGCACCTGCTCAACTTGGCTTCTGTCTGCAACGGGGCAAGCGGCTCTCAGCCTCTGCCGTGTGTTTGCACCGCTGCCTGCTGCCTGTGACTGGACCGTGTGAGACCTGCAAAAACTGTGAGCTAAAGTACATCTTTTTTTCCTTGAGTTGCAGGTGTTGGGCATCCTGTCACAGCCACAACAAAGTAACTGAGACAATTACTAAGCCACATCCCTAATCCAGATGGAATCTGTAGTCTAAATCTAATGTAACAGGAGAATCCCATGACTAGAACTATCACCTGTAGCTATCATGTTTAAGGTGGGGTCTTTGTGAATTAAATGTAAGTAAAAGTTGTCATTTATTTGTTTATAAAACCACTTTACAGCAGTCTGTTCAGTACGTCAAAAGTTGTACATACCTAACGTTTTCCATCTTGGTGAGTTTGATACAAGTATGCCCGTGGAAGCCATCACCACACTCTATGGCAAGAATACCCATCGCCACTAACCGTGTTCTCCTAGCCCCAGTTTCGGCTGCTGGTGTTGTTATGTTATTATCACTGTTTTGTGATGAGAACACTTCACATAAAATCTGCCTTTCCCACAATTTTTTAAGTAATCAGTGCCGTGTTGTGGCTCAGGCACCAGGCAGTGTGGTACACTTCCAGGACTGCTGATCCTGCAGAACCGAGCTCTGTGCCCCTGCTCCTGCCCCGCCCCTTCCCGAGGACCATTCCTCTCTCTCCTCCGTGACTCCTGGTCCCTGTGTCTGGCTTAGTCTCTCAAGTTCTCCTGATCACTAGGTGTCTAGTTTTCACTAGGTGTTTCAGGCCAAGACAGCGAGGGTACAGGTGTGGTGTGCAACCACGGGACTGGGGGGGCCAGTCACTGTGGCCACCTTCAACCGCAAAGTGAGTTGCTGAAGTAGCCAGTGTCAATGTCCACAAAAGTGAAACGTCCCCAGCAGCCACAGGGCTACCAGGTTCTCGGTGATGCTGAAACTTCCCAGTGAAGGAGACATGGGGGAACAGAAAGGCTGAGCCACCCTCACAGAGGGGAGATTGAGAAGACCACCCTCCCTGTGATGGAGAAACAGTGTTTATCACCGCCATATGCTTCCAATACTTTCACACTGTACTCATGTTTCCTAGACAACAAATAGTGTTTTGTACACTTTAAATATGTGTATAATGAATGACATACATTGACTTCATTTCACAAATGAGCTCACAGGTTGGTTTTTCCCCTCTATGCTCTGCCGTCAATGTCCACCATGGCATTTACGTGGCTGAGCTCACCGCCTGGTGTCTTGTCGCACAGCACCCTCCCAGGAGGCCGGCGGCCACCGGGTCACATCCTACTTTCCCTTCTCCAATCCAGATTCTTTTCTTCAGAACTAAAAATATTATTGAACTAAAATCTCTGTTTTCAACTGGCTTTGCTTCCAGTTTTCCCAGTGCTCACAGTTAACTCAGCCATCAATATTCAGATTCAACTTAAAAACAAAGCAAAACTATTTTTTTCCAGAGCATAAAACCAAAGCATGTCCATGATAAATACACAGTTCTCGAGCCCACAGATGAGCACTCCGGCTATTTCGATGCACTGCTTCCCAATTCTTGTCCTGTATCTATATATTAATCGTATTCGATTTGTCAGCTAGTTAGTTGCCAATTAGTTAGATGGGATGCTGGGGGTTTAACCCAGAGCACCACCTTAGGCAAGCACTCGGCCACTGAGCTGTCATACATCTCTAGCCATGGGTGACTCTGGATTCTGTCTTAGTTACTTTCGTGTTGCTGTGACGAAATACCTGACATCCACCATTGAAGGGAAGACACATTTTGCTCTCAGTTTCGGAAGGTCTCACACACACACAGTCCACTCGTGGGGCAGCTGCTCACCCGCTTGCAGACAGTAGCCACGTGAGGGCGGGCAAGCAAGGCTAGGATTTTCCCAGGAAGAAACTGCAACGTTTCCTCTTCCTTCTTTAATGGCTTCAAGCTGCCGGTTGTCCTGCCCCCTTCCGGGATGGGTGCTTCTCTACTACTTCCTGGTCCACAAGTCAGCAACACACACCTGAAAGCTCTGCCCTGGGCAACCCCCAATCTCAACAAGTTGACCCAATATTTCCACGTCAAACCCCAAACATCAGATGCCTCCAGCCAAGCTCTGCCTTCCAACAACACAGTTCTAAATACCTGAGGCTTTTGGGGGACACTCAAGATCCAAACTATAGCAGAGTCAATAACTTCAATGTTGCCAAAAAAACCAATTTCTCTTGTCACTAAAAATCCACAGGTATAAAAAAAATTTAATTGTAAAATGTGCTGGCTCCATTCCAATTGTTCGGCATGTATGCTGCTTCCAGCTCTCACTCTTTTCCCCGTTGCACATTTAGTGGCCGTGTGCTCGGTGCTGTGTGCTTCTGTCAGATGTAAGGACCCTGGCGGCAGAAGAGGCAGAATTGAGAACACGAAGTGGGAGCTCATGACACCGGCCCACAATCCCAGCACCCTGGAAGACTGCGGCAGGAGGATCCCACGTTCCAGTCCTGCCTGGGTACCTTGGTGAGACCGTGTCTCAAAATAAAGAAAAATACCTGGGAATAGAGCTTAGAGTAAGGGCCCTGGCTTTGATACCTAGCCCTACAATCAGTTAATCACTCAATGAATACTTCAAAAAATTAAAAGTTTATAAATTTTTAAAAACTATACACACAATTATAGAATAACTAGTGTAAAGAATCTGCCAGAGAATAGCCTCTCCTAGTCTGTTTCCCATTGCTATAAATGAGTGCCAAGACTAACTTACGGAGAATAGGAACTGGAAAGTTCCAAATCAGGCAGCTGTGTCTGCTGAGAATCTCGCCGCAAAGGTTTTCTTCACGGTCCCGAGACGACTCCGGGCATCACACGGGGGACACAGCGTCCAGCTCGGGTCCTTCCTCCACAGTCCCGCTGAAACTACTCTCGTGGCCTCATTTAATCTTGGTCACATCCCCAGAGTCTCACCTCCAAATACCAGAGGCAGATTAAGCTCCCATGCTTTCAATAAATTGCCATTATTAGCACATATTAATTATACAAAGCAGTAGGCTGTACTGGCATCTGGATACATGTATGTGAGGTATGATTGACAAATATGGTAAATATTTAAATACGTAAAACGGTATTGCAGTAAGAGGCACATTGCCGTAAGTGCCCCTGAGAATGTTCCTCCTGGCTTATCTCATGATGCTTACCGTCCTCTGAGCCAGCTGTGTGAGTCTCTTTCATAGGCATCCTTAACTGCACGGCTGCGACTGCCCCAGCGTCCTGGGTCAACTCAAAATGTTCGCCTTCCTGGTGATTTTCAGCCTCTGTGGCGTTTTTTATTGAGCCTGCCTTTCCACCTGATGACGTGGAACAGCCGCATTCTCTGCATTTCTTTTTTTTTAAATACCTTGTAAAGACACTCAGGGAAGAGCGCTTCCAGAACTCGTTCACAAAGCCGCAAGAACAGCGGGGTTCGTGAGTGCAAAGCCAGGAGGCGTCTCCTCGGGGAGGTAAACGGCCGGCCGTGCGTTATCTCGTCATTTTAACAGCTTGAACTCATACCCAAAGTTTTGGTGACTCCGCGGGTATTATCCTTCGCTCATGTCACTCTCCCCTGTGAGCTCCCGCCCCCTCAGGACCTCGCCTCAGGATGAAATCTCAGCGTGAGTTTTGGCGCGAACATTCAAATCCCAGCAAAGCCTCAGACCAGTGGACAAAACAGGAGAGGCACAAGTCTGAGGAAGGTTCGTGCTGGGAGGAGAGATGTGAGCTGGCTGGGTTCAAAGGTCGAGGAGACGGGGCCTAGCAGCCTGCGTTGAAGGTGCGGTGGGCGTGTGAGCTGTGTCCGTGGTGGGCACATCTGTGCTGGATGGAGTCGAGCAGGTGGGGTTGCCACGTGGGGTGGGCAAAGTAGCGACAGCACCCGGGAACCCGCACCTGTGCTCATGATGTGGCTACTGTCGTGACAGACACACCCCACCAAATCTGCAGGACCCACGTACCTGTAAGATTTCAGTGTGTTGAAGAGTGTGGCGCTGCCCAGGGATGTTACTTAGCATTTTCTTGAGGGATACATGTAAAATTATACCAGGGCTCTTATTGGCTACAGAGATGGAGCGCCCAGCCACTGCCAAAACACGAGGATGGAAGCCACAGAGCAACAGGGATAGAGATGCAACAGAAGCCCAAGGCCCAAGGCCTGGACGCGCGCCGTAGCGTCCCTGAGTCTGTGTGGCAGGGTGGATGACCGAGGGATCAGCGTCTAAAGACGAGGCAAGCTCCAGCGCTCTTTCCAACTTTGTTTTGTCTGGGCTACACGTCTGTTGATTGACACCCCCCGTGTTCCGGTGGGTCTTCGTCTCTCCGTGCGCTGGCCCACATGTCAGCCATCCACTGACACTCACAGACTACGCTTTACTAACCTCCTGGAGTTACTTAACTCATTGAAACTGACATAGCAATGAGTGTGGACACCAGGGTTCTGCGCTTTGGACGCAGCACCTGGGACTCGGTGTCGCTGCCAAGTGCTGAGAGAGCCAGCGCAGCGCCAGCCCTGACCATGATTGTTGCTTCTGTTCTGTGTACCAGCTGAGCTGAGGGACGAGATGCCACGGGCTTGGAGAAGTGAACCCACTGTGTGCGTGGCAGGGGTGGGGTGAGGGCGAAGGTAGTTGTCAACACTGGCCCGGAACTCCTGGGCTTGAGCAATCCTCCTGCCTCAGCTTCCTGAACATTTGGGACTATAGGTGTGTGCCATATCACCCAGCTCAAGCCTGTTCTTAATTGTTAATGACAAATTAAGAAGATATATTATTCAAATAGCAAAGATGTGTTGCTATTTCAACAATACACACAATACTTAAAAGTAAACTAAGCAAGAACTTTTCAAAGAGGCCTGGGACTTCAAGGGAGCTCCATAACTTCACAGAAGGACGTGACAGATTTTAACAAATGGGAGGACACTTTATGAAAGAAAGAATTCACATAAAAAGAAATTAATTATCTAGAAGCTTATGTTTAAAATCAAATTAAAAAGGCCTTTGAAAAACATCATTTTGCCCAAAGACATTCTGGAATTTATTTAAAGTGATAGTGCTCAAGAATAGCCAAGAAAATTACCAGGAAAAAAACCATTAAAATAATGAGAAATAAGTACTTCTTCTGGTGGGTCATAAAGGGGAGAGAATGGAGAGGCGGAGACTCTTGGGATTTCTATGCCCCAAACTTTCTGCTAACTTTCTGTCTCCACCAGTATGATGGTGTCACCAAAAATTTTTTGCAGGCTAAAAGCGAACAGTGTGCTGTTCTGAGCGACACAGGAATAGGCAGGCGTACTAGTGGGATGGAAGAGACAGCCTGGAGTTTCCACACGAGTTAAAAGTGTTTTGAGTGAGTGGCACTGTGATTAACAGCTTGTAAACAAAGTAGAATAAATCTAGAGTACTAGTTCACAAACTGAACTGAATTCAAAAAGAAAACAGAGAAGTAAAATTGAAAAAGAGAAATGACATAAACGTTGAAGATAGCGGTAAGGGAGGGAAAGGGACCTCAGGGAATGTGCCCTGGGGCGGCCACAGGGCACAAAGGGGGCACCTGCCATACGACAAACACATGGGACATTTCAAATCAAGGGCCAAAAGGGACAACCCCATATCCCACTTATGCTAATCTTTAAGGATTCCCTGTCCCTTAGGGATAACCATCCTCACAGAAAGAGAAACAGATAATTTAGAGACAAAGAAGTAGAAAAAAAAAGTCAATGCACAGATGAGCCACTTTGTATTTTCTGATAAAGAAAATATGTGCTAAGGTAGGAAGACTCTGATGTCAGCTCACGAGGGACACCCGGCACCCAGGCCTTATTTCTATCTCCAGCCCAGGGACAAGAATGAGGGCTCCTTCTCTGCAGAAATTCAGAGTATTGTGAGAAATTATTTTGAACACCTATATTCTAACAAGTTAGAGAACTGGAAAAAAATGGGTCACTTTCTAGGCATATATGAAATACCAAAATCGAATGAAGAAGACATAACAATCCTGAATAACCCCATCACGCACACAGAAATTGAAGCAATAATAAAAGCTCTACCTACAAATAAAAGCCCAGGACCAGATGGACTCATAGCAGAATTTTTTCAGTTGCCTTCTGCTTCTGACTCACTTCACTAAGCGTGATGGTCTCAAGTTGCCTCCATTTGCCTGCAAAAGCCTCCAACCTGTCTGTCTTTATAAATGAGTACTATTCCATTGTGTATAAATGCCACAATTTGTGTATCCACTCGTCTATTGATGGGTATTTTGGTGTCTTCCACATTTTAGTGGTTAGTTGTGCTGCTACGAACATGGGTATACATGTATCTCTGTTGTGTGTTGTCTATTGGGAAAATTCCCAGAAGAGGTATCACTGGATCTAAGGGGACATTTATTTCCAGTCTTTTGAGAAATTTCCATACTGCTTTCCATAGTGCTTTTACCAGTTTACCTTCCCACCAGCAGTGCAGGAGGATTCCTTTCTCCCCACACCCACGGCAGCACTGATTGCTGTTTGTGTTCTTGATATACACCAAACTCTCTGGGGTAGATGGCACCTTACTGATGTATTGATCTGCATTTCTCTTATGGCTAAGGATATTGAACATCTTTTCATGTATTTATTGGCCATTTGAACTTCTTCATCTGTGAACTGCCTATTCATTTCGTTTGTCCATTTTTCAATAGGGTCTTTAATTTTGCGGGGCTTCCTTTTCTTCAGTTCCCTGCATATTCTGGTTATGAGCCTTCTATCTGAGGTGTCGGTGTTAAATATCTTTTGCCATTCTGTCGGTTCTCTTTTTACACTGTTGATAGTTTTCTTTGCCTTGCAAAAACTTCTTAATTTGACATAATCCCATTTGTTCATTCTGGGGCTATTTCTTTTGCTTTTGGTGGTCTTGTTAGGAAAGTCCTTGCCTACACCTATATCTTTTAGATATTTGCCTAATTTGTCTATCAGGAAGCTCAGTGTTTCAGTTTTAATGTCTAGGTCTTTGATTCACTTTGATTTACTTTTGGTGCGTGGTGACAGGTTTCTGTCAATATTCATTCTTCTGCATGTGGATGTCCAGTTTTCCCAGCACCATTTGTTGAAGAGGCTATCCTTTTTCCAGTGTATGTTTTGGCTCCTTTATCAAAGATCAGGTAGCTAAGGGCATTTGAGTTTGTCTCTGCACCCTCACTTCTGTTCCACTGGTCTATCTGTCTGTTTTTCTACTAGTACCATATAGTTATTTCTATAACTATTGCTTAGTAGTATAATTTGATGTCTGGAATTGTAATGCCTTCTGCCTTAGTCTTGTCACTCAGGATTGCTTTGGCTATCCTAGGTCTCCTTTGATTCCATATGAATTTAAACATTATTTTTTCAAGTTCTGTGAAAAATTATTGGTATTTCTATAGGAATTGCATTGAATCTGTATGTCAGTTTCGGCAGTATAGTCATTTTGACTATATTGATTCTGCCTATCCAAGTACAGGGCATGTCTTTCCATTTTCTGATGCCATCTACAACTTCTTTCTTCAGTGTAATTTAGTTTACTTTACATAGGTCCTTCACTTCCTTAGTTAGGTATGTTCCTAGATATACTTCAGAGTCTGTTTTAATTTCATCCTTTTCATTTCTAATTGCATTATTGGATGTTTTTTCTTTCCTTCTTTTGGTGAGTTTAGCTAGAGATTTGTCAATCCTGTTTAGTCTTTCAAAGAACCAGCTCTTTGATTTATTAATATTTTTTATTTTTAATTTCAATTTCACTTCTTTCAGACCTGTTTTTTATAATTTCCTTTCTTCTACTACTTTTTGGCTTGTATCTGTAGGACCTTGAGGTACATCACTAAAGTGTTCATGATTGCTCTGTTCTCTTGATGTGTGCGTTTATGGCTATGAATTTCCCTCTAAGTACTGTTTTCATTGTGCCCCATAGATTCCAATACTACGTACTTCTTTCATCATTTAACTCTATGAAGATTTTGATTTCTTCTGTGATCCATTGTTTAGTCAGTAGTATTCAGTCTCCATGGATTTGTGTATTTTCTGCTGTTTCTTTTGCTGTTGGCTTCCAGTTTTATTCTACTATAATCTGGAAGTATACAATGAATTATTTCAATTCCTTTGTACTTATTTAAACATGACTTACGGCCTATGATGTGATCTATTTTGTAAAACCATGGATGAGAATTTGTGTTGAGTACAGGCGTGGCACAGGAATGAGGGACTGGCTGGGTCACTGCTGTCCTGCAGTTCTGGGGCCCAGCGTGAGCTGCTCAGAAGGCGCAGGCCAGGTCTGCATCCTGAGCCTGCAGCACTGATGAGCCAGGGAACTTGGGCAGAACTTCCTTCCGGCAGAGCCTGGAGGCTGTGGCTTAGGCACTACTGCCACCTTGTGCCAATGTCCCGAATTACAGCTCTCGGGTTTATTTTTAGTTCTCTGCGTCGGTCTCTCTCCTCTTTTCTCTCCTCCCCCCTTTTCTCTCCTAATTCTCAACATCTTTCTTGAAGCTGAAAAATGTGAGCTGAAGCCACGAAGCGCTGGGGAAGGAAGCGGTTGAGCCCTGGGCCAGGAGAAGTGGAGCCATTTCTAGGGTCTGCACAGGAGCACAGTTACTGCTCGAAATACTTCGAATTTGCAGAACATTAGCCACACTCATAACGAAAGAACCACATTGTGTGCCAAAGGCAACGTTCGGGCTCCTTGTACTGCGTCCCTTCTGGGGCCTCTTGCTCGCCTTTTCCCTTTGGACGCCAAGTCGCCTTCAACGAGCCCATTTAGTCATGTCCAAACCGAAGCGCCGGGGAGGCACGCGCAGAATCCTGTGCTTCCGCCTTGAACCTGGGCCTTGCGGTGGACCAGTTCACAGGGAGCCTGGTGTTGAGTAGCTCCAGCCAAGAATACAGTGTGGCTTCTATCCAAGCAATGACCCCCTGGGCAGCCGCTGCGACCACGTCAGTCGTCTCAGTGTGCCAACCGCAGTGACATTCTGCATTCGTGACTGATTGCCTTTCCTTCCCAGTGCATGCTGACGCTGCTGGTGCGCAGGGCAGGACCACTTGCAGGACGTACATAGTGGCAATGCGGGCGAGCACATCTTGTGGGAACCCATGGGGCCACCTGAGAGTGTCACCTGCTGTCTGCATCCCGGCAGGGTGACCCAGAGGCCCGCGCCTAGAGGTCAGGCTCATGTGCATGAGGGCAAAAGGCAGCAACCCGCTGTCTCCTCAACATCACTATAACTCAATGCCAGACGTGCCCGCTGCGGCCCCAAAAGGCGAGAGGCAGCCCCACGTCCCTCACCTGTCCTGGCCCAGGAGAAACGAACAGTGAGAGGTGATGCTGAGTGATGCAGGCAGACAGGATTTGTTGATGGTCCAGGATTGCCAGCCTCTGGGGGACGAGCGGGGTTCATGGGCTCTCCAGAGGCTAGGGGCCAGATGATTTGCAGAGCCCATGATGCAGTCAGCCAGCTGAGGTGAGTGAACCGGTCTTTGAGAATCAGATCTTTGCCTCAGGAATCAGCAGAGTTGCTGTTGTGGAATGCCCTCCAAAGCCTCATGTACCTATGGATACTGTGTGTTGTTGGGAGGTGGGGCCAGGTGGGAGGACGGAGGTTGGGTCTTGACTTGGAGGGGCTTGTGCGGGTTCTGCCCTTCCTCTCAGACTTCCGAGTTCTGCCATGTTGCTGTGAGGATTTCTGGCTCCAGATCACTGGCTCCAGCTCTGGCTCTAGTCTCACCATGTTATTCCACCATTTCCCAGCTGCCCACCCATGAAAGGACTTCTAAAACAGTGAGATAAAATAAATCTTTCCTCGCTAAAGTCATACATGTAGGGTATTGAGTAACGGTGACAAAAAAGTAACTAAGACAGTTGGTTTTCACAGCTGGTTCTGTATCAGGAGCTGCTACTTCATGGGTCGCCAACCCAGGGGCACTGACCAGTACTGGTCTGTGGCCTGTGAAAAGCTGGGCCTCCCTGCAGGAGGTGAGCTGCCGAAAAGTTAGTGAAGCTTCATCTGTATTCTCAGCTATACTCCATCCCTCATGTGACCTCTGGAGGGCGTTTGTCAACACGATATGATTAGGAAACTGGGCAGAATTTCAGGTATGTGTGATTGCCTTGCAGGCCAGCAAATGAGAGATTATCCATCCTGAGGGTGAGTGGCCTAACCGGAAGACTGGAAGCTTGGCGTACAGGAGAAGGAAGAAGTAGGACTGTTATGGCTTCTTCTCCTGGGGAGCTCTGGCCATCGCCTTCTGCTCCAGACATTGATCGGTCCCTGTCTTCACATCACCGATCTCCTATGCACATCCACTCCAGTCTTCAAGTCTCTGTCATCAATTTTTGAGCAGCAGTTGAAACACCAACTCACACTGACTGACTTACAGTCTTGGTTCGTGTTCTACCTCATGTTTATGCAGCCAGCAACCCTCCAGCTCTCTCGCGTGTGCACGTGGCCATGTTGAACTCTCTCCTAAGGCTTGTAAGTCCTCCAAATAAATTCCCTTTTTTACATACAATTTTGATTAATCATACCTAAGCACCCTAACAGACACACTCCCATTACCATCTGAGCTCTGCGACCTGGCGAATACGTGGAGGTACTGGATTCTCACAGGTTTGTGAGCTCTGCTGTGAGCTCTACACACGAGGAATGTAGGTTACATGCTCCTTATGAGAACCTAATGCCTAATGACCTGAGGCAGTAATGCCAAGCGCCACCTCTCTTCCTACCTCCTGCAAAACTGGTCCATGCGGCCAGAAAGACTGGGACCACTGCTGTAGCTGACTTTCAGGTCAGCCTTTTCCTCTGGTTTTCCAAAACCACAGTGCCCCCAGAATTTGTCTCAAGATCATCTTTCTGTCTCAGAAGAAACATGCCCTGGCAAGGGAGCACAGCGGCTAACGGTGACCCTGGCTAGTGGTCTAGTGTCTGGCTCATGGGACGTGATCTGAGAGCTTGGTTGGTGAGTGACCTGTTGTGCAGGAGAATCCCTGGGGCTCTTCTCTACCAGATCTGGTGGCTTGGGGAGGAGCTGGCACCTTAGGGTTGGGTGACGACTTTCTCCCTTGACTTTGTCTTCCAGCATAAAAATGTATTAATACAGTTCACCCCTTTTTTATTTGGATTTTAAGTTAAGGAGTATGAGCTGGGGTACCAAAGACCTGGGTTAAAATCTGGCTTTAGCATTTACTACCTGTCTCAGTTACTTCCTTGTTGCTGAGACGGGGTACCTGCCGTCTACAGCTTGGGGAGGAAAGGTTTATTTTAGCTCCCAGTTCCAGAAGGTCACAGTCCATTTGTGGTCAGCTGGCAACAGTGGAAACACATGACAGAGCGGGGGTGGAGGTGGAGGCAGCTCCTCATGGCATTGCAAACAGGAAGCCAAGTGCCGGGAGAAAAAAAAGCAGCATCTGTCTTCCCAAGTCCAGCCCCAGTGACCTGCCCCTTCTGGGTCTAGCCTTGACGTCCCAGTGCTCACAAACTTCAACACCCCATCCACCAAATGCAGGAGGCCCTAACCTACCACATGCCTGTAATCTATAACATACTATGCACCTGTCTTCCACTGCACAACTAAATCTACGACATGCCCCTAATCCCCTCCTCCCTCCAGACCTCCGTCTCTGAACAGCACAGGGTTCCACAGGCAAGCCAGAACATCCACATACATGAGGCTTTGGGGGACATTCCAGAGCCAACCACAGTACCAACTGGGAGATGCTGTATAAATTTCCTGCCCCTCCCCCAGTAACACGATCCTTAGGCATGGGACTGCCAGTAACAGCACTTCCCAGGGACAACCAGGCATGAGGGCAGCGCTCAGCATGAGGCTTTGGTGTGATGGCGCCACAACACGTGTGCCTGGCGATCCCACGCTCCCTCCTCCCTGCCTGACCCACTCCCATAGACGCCTGCGCCTGCTCGGGGGTGTGCTTCAGAATGTCAGGATGACAGAGATGGCCGAGTCGACCAACTCACGTGGCCTGGCCTGTGTCCCTCTCTGCACAAAACTCTGTGTTCACCCTTTTCTTTCACTTTGATGGCTCAAATCATGGCTTAAGTCACGTGAGACCACAGGCCTCAGCTTCACCACACCAGGTCAGGGAGAGGTCAAAGGCGGGGGCAGGTTGCTGGTGGACCTAGTGCAACCCCCGCTCTACAATTTACAGCACTTTCTTCCTTCGTTGCATGCTACAAAGTAAAAACAGGCGGAGATGTGCCAGGTTAGATGGTAAGAATGTGGCAAAGGTGGTCTCTGCCCTGGATCTACCCCAACGCAAAAGAGAGACTCCTGTTCCTGAGTCTACACAGGGTGAGCCACTGTCCAGAGGCAGACCGTGTCGTGACAGACTTCCCAGGAAGCTGGAATATTCTACATTATTTCGGGAATTGGAATGAGGAAAATGGTCAGGCGAAATGATCTTAAATTCATCTTGTCCTTTTTCTCTTTGTATTACCCGTGAGTAAGTGTGTGGTAGAAAAGAGACTAAGCCAGGAACAGGCTTTAAGGATTTCCAGCCTGTGGGTTCAGGAAGCAGACATCTTAATTTTTAGAGCTTCCCTGTCAGGCACTTTACAGCTTCCTCTTCTAGCAACTAAGTGCTATAAATTTCCAGGCTCCCTTGGAGATGGCCCTGCACCGCCACTGCAGTTCTGCCTAAGCCAAGCCCAGCGGAGTGGCTCGTAAATAACACACATGGGACCTGTGAGGCCAGCAGGGTCCCCCAGGTAGGTCAGGAAGAGAGACTGCTGCCCCGGAATGGGGACCTGAGCCACAACAGGTTATCAGAGGCGTCATGACAAACGCAAAACCACAGCAGGAGAGCTGGTATGACAGCATCACCTTCCACCCGCCCCACCCCCTCCCCGGCCGCTGACCATCGTCTACGGTCAAGGCACCTCGGTCAAGGCACCTCGGGACCATGACCTGCCCCATGCAGGCACCCCGCTGTGCACGGGGTGAAAGGACAGGGCTCTTAGCTGTGAAAGAGGAGGATTTAGGCCTGCGGGAGCAAGGCACGGAGCTCCCACAGCCCGAGCAGGGTGAGAGGGCGAGAGGTGCTCGCGGCAGCCTGTGCATACCCACAGGGCCCACAGCCTCGTCTCTCCCCTAGTCTGCAGCTGGGGAGCTCACACCCCAGGACAGGCAGGGTAGGCCTGACCCCGCCACAAGGCTACTTATACTGGTCAGCTTATCCACCACTGGGACAAAAACACCAGATTCTTACAACTTAAGGGAAGAGATGTTTACTATGGCTCATGGTTTCAGAGGGTTCAGCTGTAGCCGAGCGCTCTAGGGTGGAAGTGTGGTGGAAGGGCGTGGCAGAGCAAAGCGGCTCACTTCATGGTGTCAGGAAGCAGAGCACGGGGGAGAGAGCCAGAGAGTGAAGGGCAGGGACCAGGCGCGGTCCCAAGGCCCCACATCTCCCCAGGTCAGACACACCCGGAAGTTTGCTGTCCTTCTCCCAAGCCAATCAGGATGAACTGTCCTACCGTTGCACCTCAGAGTGTCAGAGTTGGCTCATAAGAGACAGGCGGCAGGGGGAGCCCATCCTTCTGCTCCAGGATCTTGGTGCTGATGGTCCTTGTCAGGCTGGGATAATAGCTGGTGACTATTCCATGTACTGAACTTTGGGGCTGAATCATCCAGCGCCAGATAGTATCAACAGGGATTCCAGTCCAAGCTAATTCCAGCCCTGCGCATTGATTGAGCACTCTGGAAGTTGATCTCAGTGTACACAGAGCCCAGAGTTTCCTACAGAATGAAAGGTTTTTATACTTTTCTCAGGAATTGGAGTGAGGCCTAGAGCTGAGAAAGCCCCTGTGATGGCGATTATCTGAAAGAGGAAATCTATTTCTCTGAACACTCAGGGTTGTTTGCAAATGTCAGTGTAAAGACTTGACAAGAATGTTCATGGCCGCTTGATCAACATCCAGGAGTCTACTAGTTGGAGGCCCATGGAACACCTGCACTTGTGTCTTAAATTATATGTACTAGTTGTCCTACCTGTCATACAATAGTTAAAGCCTGAAAACAACCCGAATGTTCATCAACACACAGGCAGACTCACAAATTGCAGCATACGCCTACTTATACTGCAGTAAAAAAAGTTTTTAATTCACGCAACATCATGGATAAATATGAAAATAATTTTTCAGAAAGAAAGAAATCAGAAGAAAAGGAATATATAGTGTAAGATGTCATTTGTATGATATGCTAGAATATGAACTCTAATCTATAGTGGCTAAAAGAAGATGATTAGTTGCCTGGGAATTGCAGGCCACGGAGTAGGAGGGAAGAATACAGAGAGGAAGGGACCACCGCGGGTGAGACAGGTTGCTGTGGTTTGCATCCGGAATGTTCCTCAAAATCCTCTTGCATATTTTTTTACATATTGCATCCCCATCCCTTTCTCCTCCCTACCCATCCCCTCAATCCCCCTCCATAAAGTCTGTTTTCTTACTTTCTTCCATCTCTTTTTTACTTTTTTGTGGCTTGGTTTTCTCATAGCAGAGAAATCATACTATATTTAGCCTGCACCTGGTTCATTTTGCCAACCACAATGGTCTCAAGGTGCATCCATTTTCCTACAAATGACTCACATTTATCTTTCCTTCTGGCAGAGTTGTACTCCACATACCATCTTCTTCACCCATGCTTCCATCGTTGGACATGCTGGCTTCTCTCAAGATTTGGCTATTTAAGTCACACTGCTATAACCATGGGCACGCATGTGTCCCTCTTGTGTGATGACTGTAGCTCTTTTGGGAAGATGCCCGGAACAGGTATAGCTGGGTCAAATATCTATTTTCAGTTGACAGACCTCCACACTGCTTTCCATAGTGGTTGTACCAATTTATAGCTCCACCAGCAACGAAGGAGGGTTCCTTATTCCCCAAGTCTCACTTACTTGGATGTTGTAGAACATCTATGAATTTCACATGGTGCAAGATGTGGCCTGGTGGGGAAGGGTACTGACGGTGTGGTGGGTCACGAGGGGGTAGCCTGCAGGGGTAAGCGGCTTCCCCTCACGTCTCCCGAGGACTTGATCCTCTGTCCCACAATGCTGTGAGCATCTCACTGTTCTCTTCCAGACCCTTCCCACCACTCCCAGCCACCCATAAATGGACGAAGGCCTTCCAAAACTACGAGCCTAAGTAAGCCGTGTCATGGCAATGAAAAAAAAGGCTATGACACGGGAGATGTTCATGCCTTGGTGATGATGGCTTCACACCTGTATACATGTAAAAACTTAAACCATTCCCTCACATACACATAGGTTAAGATGGGCCAATTATACATCATAGAAGCAGCTGAAAGTCCAAGGAGATGTGAGGGTTGGTCAGGGAAGGCGCTTTTCGTGGTATGTGAAAGCTGACCATTACTGCTAGCCTCACTCCTGATGAGGGCTTGTGCTCTTTCTGGTATGTGATAGCAACATCATTTTAAAATTTAAAAACAGTAATTAAAAAGTAAAAAGGTAGGCTTCTATTGGACCCTTTCAGGTAAGTGTATGCCTTAGTTACTATTTTGTTGCTGTGACAAAATATCTGGCATCCATGACTGAAGAGAGGAAAGATTTATCTCACAGTTTCAGAAGGTGACAGTCCCTAGGTCGACAGCAACAGAAGAAGCACATGGCAGAGGCCTCATAGCTGCAAGAAAGCTTCTCCTGGCATGGCAAGCAGAGAGCCAAGACAAGCGGGAAGGCGGCACTAGTAGATGCCCTTCCAGTTAAGCCTCAGGGTTTTGCCCTTTCCAGGTTAATCTGCCTCCAGCAATCTGCCTCCTCTAGGTTACATGCCCAGCAATGTGCCACACAACTATAATCTGTAGCATGCCCCTAATCCACCCCATGCCTATAATCTATCACCTACCACCTATCTGTCTTCTACCGCACACTTGTAATTCACCCCTCCCAACCAGCACCCCCCCCCCTTTTAAAAGCACATAGAATCCATAGATAATTCAAAACATACAAATATATGAGGCTTTTGGGGGGACATTCCAGATCCAAACCATAACACCCTGTTATCGTTGGCAGGATACAGTAAGGGTCAGGGACACAGGGACGGCCTCGTCATGAGCAGGACGGCAGGAGCTGGCTGTGAGGGATAGGACAGTTGGTGTTGGGTAAACAAGTGTCCTGGGGGACCAGGGGGTGTTGCCCAGGGCTTGAGAAGGGCCCAATGGTGAGGACTTATGGCAGGCCCTGCTTGGCTACCAGGGCAGCCAGGACTGGGGACAGTGATCCTGAACCAATGACGGGTACCTTCCCCCTTCTGGGCCCAGGGGGGACAGCGAAGAACGCATGAGGGGGGCACACAAAAGGCCGAGGGCTCTCGGTTTTGTAGTAATCATGTGACCTACTGGAGCCGGTCCTCTCTCTTCAAACAAGGCATGAAAGGCCGGCATACTGCTCTCCTCGAGTGGATAAGGCCGGGGGTGGGAGAACCCACTCAGCTCCAGTAAGGGGCCGAGGCGGCACAGATGCTGCAGCTTACTCTGCTTAGCTTAGTAAAACCTCCATTGGTTGTTGACACCCTGTAATCCTTACTGCCTTATTTGCAGATTTAGAATGGACGCCAGGGGGCGCCCGCAACTACCAGGCGCAGCCTTTGGTGGCCAGGGCTCAGGGGTGGAGTCGCAGCTTGGGGCTGGCACAGGCTGGGGGTGGGGGGTCCTGCCAGGCCGCGGGGGTCTTACCAGGCTGTGCGGCGTCTTGCCTAGTTAGGGGTCTCTAGCCGGGCTGCGCAGTCAGCTGAGACCTGCGAACCTCTACTTGTGTATATTGAGGGTGTTGTTTTTTTTCCCCCCCAGGATGTCTGAGTTAACAAGGATGAAATAATTGGCATTTAATGCTTGGAGTTCTAACAAAGCCTAGACTCCGGTCCAATAGAAATAAAACTTTCTCCTTTGAGATTTGTTATCAAAGGCTTGAGCCTCTGAAGAAACTGCCCAATACTACTGTAATACTACTGTGGCAGAGATCCAGTTACCTGGTCAGGACTGCGACAAAATTGCCCAATGCTACTGTAATACTACTGTGGCAGAGATCCAGTTACCTGGTCAGGACTGCGACAAAATTGCCCAATACTACCGTAATACTACTGTGGCAGAGATCCAGTTACCTGGTCAGGACTGCGACAAAATTGCCCAATGCTACTGTAATACTACTGTGGCAGAGATCCAGTTACCTGGTCAGGACTGCGACAAAATTGCCCAAT